>VZTM01037437.1:12155-24237 GCA_013400555.1 Jacana jacana
TTTATTTTTTTTTTTTGCTATTTTAAACAAGGCTATTATTTTTTTTCTCTACAACTTCTTAAGATATTAAGGCACTGATAAGAGTATGTTTTAGATGTGTAGGCTACTTAAGACTGGGTATTATTGGCAGTGTCTTCATCATGGGTCTTCTACCTGGGTAGATCAGTGAGGAAATATCCATAGCATGGGAATGAGCCTTTCTGCTCCTGTCACACCCCAGGCTGCTTAGTCCAACCCAAACAGCACAAATCAGCTCTTCAGTTGCCCATTTATGACCAAGGTAGAAACTGTTTTTAATCAGAAATCACCGTAATCTGCTTGGTGACAACTTGACCTTACCTGCAAGACTAACTGTCAAGCTGAAGTTTTGCAACCTATAATCAACATCTTTGCCTTCATTAACAACTTCATGGCCTGTGTATTCTATGTACAGGAGCAGAAACTTGGATGGATCAGTTTAAAGCATCTATGCTATGTGCATGTAATCTTCTATCCTTCTTATGGAAATCAGCGATAGCTGGCTGAAAAATAATCCTGTGGGGTCTGGATCCCCATTGGCACAGTGTCTTCATCTCTGCATGTTTGTGGAACTCTATCTTGATCTCTGAGCACAATAAGCACATTCACAAATAAGCTTCAAATGGACCACCCTGGAAGTTTTTTGACACAATGATGGCAGCACACCAAAGAAACAAGCCTGCTTGTAGTAAAGCACCTCCTTACCTCTAATGATAAGGAAGCAGTATCTTGAGTTTGTTCCTGCTGACTCAATAGGCCTGATTGATCTTGTCATCCTGTGTTTCTCATCCCTGTTGTACACAGCTTCCATAGGATATTTTTTCCTTTGAAAAGTGAAATTTTACACTACTTATCAAGAGCAAAGACAATTTTTCATGTAAAAAATTATCTAAGCTGTGAAAGCAAATGTGACAAGCATGAGAAACTTTGAAAGCTTAATAAGAGAATGATAAATCACAAGACAAAGGCAAGATGTCCAGTTCAGCAAAGCCCTCCGCACATGCTAACCTTTAAACACATGCTGAATTTCACTGTGGCCAATTTCTCTTAAGTACTTTCTTGGATCCAGGATAAGTTGTAAAATACAGTAAATAACAAAAAAGTCCAACAGACCTGTCATATTTTTCAAGATTTATTTATATGTTTTTACTAAAACTCTGTATACAAAACAAGGTAATTTTGCCTTCATGATGTCCACAACTTTCAGTTTATTATGGTAGCAAGCTCACATTTGCTATAGTGTTCTAATTTCAGTTAGAGCAAAATTCTTGGTAAATCTAAACATAGAGAATTTATTCAGTTTGGCTACATATATATTCAAAAAAGCCAAGGAAATTTGGAAAAACAAGTTCGCCGTATCACTGACACTTTTTTCAGAAGTGGTGTGGAAAACTTCAGAGGGTGATAGTACTATTTAAGGCTGACTAAACCAAAACTGAGATGGACACTTACTAAATTTAATCACCAATAAACACTGGAATTTGTAATTTGACTGTCATGTTGTGAGCATGGTTTACAGAAATCCTTCACAGGCTGTACTGAAGGATATTCATACACTGTAGAGAGTGGTTTTCTGTGTTCAGTATTCCTTGAATTATGAAGAAGTATAGCTTTTGCTTAGTCTGGTTCATTTTAAGTTTAATACTTATTTCTAATGTATAGAACAGGTTTTGTTTCTTACTTCAATATTTCCTTTTAATTCTGGCTAGTTAAATGTTTCCTAAGAATCTTTATAAGTGGTTGAGGACTACATGAAAAAACACTGAGGATGCCACATGAAAAGGAAAATTCTGCTCCAGTCCCTTCAAACAAAACTCCATCAGCTTCTGTTGAAAACATGAACTCATCACTTTCTTCTTTACTCTTCAGAGTAAAGCTGACACTTGTGAACTCAAACACTCTCCACAAGTTTGATTTTATAAGATCTGATGAAGGATGAAATATAGAGAGGTCTTAGATTTTTTTAATAGGTAAAGAGATACGACCACACCAAAGTGTAAACTGGAATTACCAGGTTGGTGTGAAGAGTTTGAGTTCAGTCTTGCAGCACTATTTATAAGAGATTTCTCTCTCTCCTACAAGAAAACTGATGGGGGAGTTTTCTACAACTTGCTCAAACACTTCATGGAAAGGAGATTAGTTTGGCTTTAATTTACCCAACTAAATTGAGTGTTATTACTGGAAACAGCTCTAAGCTTTTCAATTCCCCTAATGAGGTCCAAACTTCTATGGATGCTATCACCTGAGACTACTGTAATATTTTATTTGGATTTAAATCTTTAACTTGGCAGCACTCCTGTGTCTCCGTGGACACCTCTCATTTTAGTTTTATATTCTCCCAGGTGGTTGATTACTTATCCCCGTAACAGGATTCCTTTTCATATCGAGGAAGCTCTGACCTCTATTCCAGCACCATACTGAAATTTTAGCAGACATGGGTAGTTGTTTTTGTTTGTTTTATTTCACTATCAAGAGCAAACAATCCATTATATTGGATTTATTTGACCATTTTTTAAGGCACCTTAATTTGCCGAATTTCTTTGATTCTTAATGTCATTTGGAACTAATCTCTTCTGCTAACATGAAAGCAAACTAAGAGCCAAGATTTTTATGGGAGACAGGAAATGTATATTTAAAAGAGTGCTGTGTTATCTTTTACAGCAACAAGAGAATATAGACCCCAAATGACACAGTTGATTTTTAAACTGGTTTTAAGTGTAAGTCTTCTTGAAATATTTATATCATACCAACAAGAGCATTAAAACTTGTTTAGAACCACAAAGCAGCATTACCAGCTACCCTAACCTACCCAGAACTCTAGCAGGTCTCAGATCAGTTGGAAATGTCATCAGAAGATATTTCACAGAAGGAACTATTAACACTTCCTATTGTTTAACACTTTTCCTCTGTTTTATCTTCAGTAATAGAAAGGTAGAAAAAAATCATCTAGGCAACCATTTTAATGAAATTATTTTTTTATATATATAAAAAATATAAATAAAAACAACTGTTTATACACAAGAGAGGATATTTCTAGACCAGGATACCATTCTGTGCAATAGAATCCACCATAGTAGGTCCCTAAAGCAGTGTAGGGAAAAGCATTATACTGCCCAGAGAATCTGCTTTCAGTTCTATGTTTATCTAGACTAACTGCTTTCCATGAACTGTTCAGGATAAGATGATTTCTATAGTGCTTTCCATGAACTGTTCAGGACAAGATGATTTCTATAGTGCTATTAAGATAATATTGTTTAACAATATAGTAATTTTTTATTGAGATATGTGATTAGTGAAATAGTAGATCTGAAAATGCTAGCTGAGAAAGCAAGGTTGATCTCACTCAAGAAATGTAGTTAACAGCATATTGCTGCTACAAAAGAGAAGAGACATCAGTTAAAACAAGGGAAACAGATTTCACAATGTTTATGTTTTCTGCCTAATAAAAGGATGCATAATAAAAGAAGAACATAAAAAAAACCCTAACAACCAAAATAAAGGGGGAGCTCTAGTAAGTTAAAAGGTACTTTGCTTGTACCTGCCCATCGTTTCAGTAGTTTAAAGTAATACAATGGACTTCCCCAAACTATGCGATTTCTTTTGAAAAAACATTCGTGTTCTGTTTTTCCTTATGCAAGGTAAGAATTCAGAATGTTAGGGTTGCAATAATGCAATAATGTTAGGGTAGTTTTCTCAGGCTTCATTCTGCACAAGACAATTCTTGCAAGAACATATTCTACTTCCTCAGGTTCACAATAAGCTGGAAAGAAAACTAGTTAGTTAAATTCCTGCAGCATGTCATTCTCCTGTCTTTTGGTAACTGTTTCCTTTCATGCAAATAAATCCTTAACCCTTTTTCTTAACAGAATAAAAGAGACTTCTTCTGTTCTTAAATATATGTGGTAGTTTAGGAGTTTTAAGGAATGGTGAATTCTTATTCAAGGTGGACCAGTGTACTCCAAGCACACCAAGGAAACTACTTTTTTCAGGAACTGGGGGTCAGGATTGTCACTAAGCTTCAGGAGCTACTCTGGGGACACCACCTGATGCCAAAAGTACGGAGGTGCCTTTGGGTACTGCTAGAAAGTCTCCTCTGTCAAGCAAACCAGGGTACCCAAAACCTATTTATGATGAGAACAGGCACCCTCTTTATGCTCAGCCAGCCCCAGTTTACTTCTCCAGAACTGCATATCCTGTTCTCTCACTGGAGTAATCAAATGAGATTCATCCAGATTAGAAAAAAAAATAAATATATATATAATCTTAGCTAGGTTACCCCACCCACTGGCAGCAGCTGACTTTAAGACTTTAAAAAGAGATTATATGTATTGTGCCTAAGAAAGCCTGTACAGGGCTGTACAGGGCTGCATGCAGTGTCTGGCATAGATGCAGATGTCCAAAATGGGGAGTAATGAATGCAGTCTGCTCCTTTCCCATCTCCGACCGCAGCCCCGTGGACTGGGGGAATGTTCAGTGGCCTGTGAAACATTACATGGACTAACTTGACAGACGCAGGAGCAGTGACAGCAAGTAGCGTTCTCATTTGTGCTGTGGGGATGCTAAGCCCCCTCTCTGGCATAAGCATGTTCTCTGGAGACATTAACTTACAAAAGCCAAGGGAGGACGTACTGCCTGTGAGAAAACAATTTTGCTAAAGGTTGTAACAGATTTTCCCATGAGGAGCAAAGGACATATTCTGACTCTAAACTGCCTTTTCTTACCCATTCCCCCTCATCATGCTTTCAAATCCTAACTTCAGAGCACCAAACAGCAAGAGTCATTCAAAGAAAAGATTCCTTCCTCCCCTTCTTTTTAAAAGAAACGATGGAGTAAATAACTAATTTTCCCTAGGCTCTCTCGGAAATGGCTGAACCTTTTCAGCCAAAAATTTCCAAAAAATTCAGCCTGAGGCACAGACAAGATATAAAATACTACCCTGAAGAAATGTTACAGTTCAGAAAATATTAAGGGGATGAAAAATGGGGGTTAGAGCTGGCAATGTTAAAAGTGTGGGTGATTCTCTTAGTTTCAATAATATACAATTTACATAATATCTAGGCAATATTTTAAATCATGAGGACAAGCTAAGTTAACAGCTAATTAAAGCAAACTAATTGAAGTCCAAGTGTTTTTTTATTTGACAACTTTCTACTGATACTCAGCAGTTCATCTGCTTATGCAATATATAACAATAGGGTAAGTTTTGCTGGAGTTAAGGTCTTCAACACCCTTTTGCTTTCTACTGAATGTTTCAGAATATATTCTGTCACCCGCAGTCTAAGAGATAAGTGAGCTTTTCAGAGTTTCCTGCCTGCAGTTGTTATTGAAGCCAAAGTTTATGGAAAATGTTCACAGTAAGCAATGGCATTAACAACTGCAATGTTTGCCTGATGGTCAGAGAAACAGGGAAAGATAAGTACATATATACAGCACAGCATAAATACACACAAAAGAATGAAAATAATAAATATGCATGTATGCTAGAGAGAGAGATATTTCTATGTATATGCGTAATCTTGCTGTGTTATTCAGTGAGGATTACAGCTGCTGGAACTGCAAATGATCTAAGAAAAGATGGAAAAACAAGGACAACTGCTTTGTCACAGTGTTGTACGTACTAAAAGCACATTAAACTGAACAATCATGAATCGTGTTAGTGAAGCACTTTAAATATTATATTATAAGTCTCAAAACATGATACATGTTCCATTAGTATTTACATCAGTTTCTTTGCACCTTTGCAGCTTATTTTGGATAAGTAGATTTTTCTATATATTTATGTCATATAGAAATTTCTCTAACCCATGTATCATTTCAATGCCACATAAGTACAAGAGAATTTTGGAATCGAACCTTTGTGGTTTAATTTTAAAATTTATTTGCAGATAGAGTGTGCCTACATACTCAAAGGAATCTGGATAATGTATCATCAGAGATATTCTTAATAAAAAAAATCTTTATAGTTGTGGGCAAATCCCAGTATTTAAATCTAGTAATTTCAGCTGTTGTGTAAATGGCTGAATATTCTGGTTCAAAGTATCTTCTGCCATCTAGTGGGCAAAATGTCTCATGGGCTGCCTTCAGTCAAGGTTCTTCCATGCTGCTCTACAAAAGATAAAAAATACATGAACTGATTGGAAAAGCAACTGTAATTGTTATGCAATTAGCACCAAAACGGGTTCACTTCTGAAATCTTCTTTAACGTAAGTAATTTTCCAGATTTTTTTTCATTAATAATAATTCATTAATATTGGATTCTATGGATGAGAATTCTAAACATTGCATACCTTTAACACCACTACTGTATCTCTTTAAGTACTTCAGGGTATACTTAAAGTTGAGCATAGCAGGTACATACCAAAGACCAAAGTGCCATAGTATCAGACAAACTGAAGGATGAACCCAAAGCAATAGTTTCATTTCCAAGGAAAAGCCTGAGATGGTATGCTGTAAAAATGCAAAGGACTACATGCAGCCTATCAATATCCTGTTTAAGACCTCTTCCAAATAATGGTACAGCACTTTCAAAAATCCTTAGAGTTACTTGTAGATTACTACATTCAATATGCCAAACTTAAAAATATTTACTCCAGTATATAATGTGAATCTTACAATAGTTTGTCCCAATAAAACCAGAAGACATCATAAGAGTGCCATAGCTGATCATTAGTTTTCCTCTTAGCTGAACTTCAAAGGAGTTCAATATCTCACATAAACAAATGCAAACTTTCAGTACTAAGGTGCAATATATTATATTTACAGACACAGTCACAATTTGGAAGCATACTTTGGAAATCTGTCTTGGGCACTGTTATTGGAGGAAAATGACAGGACAAGAGAGCTCCCACCATGTTCCTCTGCATTCCCAGAGTCAAGCAATAAAGGAAATTACAGCTTAAGTCCACAAATGCTGCACAGAGAAGGGCCAGTTTGGGAGCCCTGAATTCAGCAGACAAGAGGCCATTCTGATCTGTACCTGAATATGAAAAATCACAGTTCAAACCTATCCAAACTGGACATTTTACCCTCATTATGCCGCTGACTAGAGAGGTGTTATTCCTCTGCAATCCCTCACTGACCTCAGAACTGGACCAAATTCTGGCCACAAGAACTCACCTTCAGGATCAAGGTGTAAAAAAGCCCTGTGTTACAGTAACAGCCATTAGGAAAGGGTTTGTGTGGTGGGTGCTAAGGTCCCACACAGCCACTCACTCATTCCCCCCTACCTGTGGGATCAAGGGAAAAATAGGACAAACAGGGATGAGAAAGCTCAGAGGTTGAGATGAGGACAGTGAAACCAAACACCAAGCATTGTCACAGGCAAAACAGACTCCACCTGAGGAACTTAGTTTATCAAAGATTAAAATATATATTTAATTACTGATCCAGGTATTAGGAAACAAAGAAGAAAAGCATCAAAGCAGCTAGGGAAAAAAACACCCCTCCTCCTTTCCCAGGCTCAACATCAGGCTGCTCTCCTCCCAGACATCTGCTCTCCACTTCAATCCTTCCCTGCTGCCACTTGCCCTTCCTTCTTGCTCTTGCCACAGGTCACACTCAGTCTTTTGGTGAGGTGACAGCTGGCCCAGGGGATGGGACTCAGCTCCAGCCTTTGTCCTCCATGGGCTGCAGTCCCACAGAGTGGTGCCTGCTCTAACATGGATCACCTCCTGTTCCTCTGACCTTGCTATTCCCTCTGTTGATCCTTCCTCAGTGCCCTCTTCCTCTGTGTGTCCCCCAGGGTCGACTGCAGCTAGCTGGAACCGGCTCGACCTCTCCTTACAGACAGCACCCTGCAGACCCCCTCACCAGTGACTGGGCACGGTACCCCATACAGCTTCGGGTCTAGAGGAGCTGAAAAATTCAAATGTAGGTTTTGATTAGTTATTTTTTATAATATTGAAAGTAGCAGTAAATGAAATCATACATCCTACATTGGAAGAGTATTTACTATAGTAAAAATAAAATTAATACTGAAATAATGTTACCCATGCTTGTGTTTGTTGCTCTAATTTATTTCCCTCCACTAGGTCCCCAGTAACTAAAGGCATCAGGGAAATATTTACTGTTCCTGCCTGGATCAAGTGACACAGTGGTCTAAGCATTTACACTGAATCTAACAAATGAAAAAAACAACAATAAAATCGAATACGCTCGCTGAACTTACTTCTACTGCATGATAAAATATCCCTGTCTTGGGTATGAAAGCAGTATCCAGCCCTCTCCTTTGTGGCCGTCTTGTGCACTCTCTCTAATCCTGAAGCAGAGACAAGAAAACACCTGAAACCCATTTCTGAACTTTAGTCTTTATGTTCCTTTACATACCACAGCTGTCCCTTCCAGGAACAATACTGTTTCAGGTGGCCAGGAAGGGCTGGGGCAAAGCGGATTGACTGGAGGCATACCAGAAGATGGCTTTAGTTGGCATGGAAAGCAAGTAGTTAACGCCCAGGTGAGGATGAGCCAACTGCCTTGCATGCCAAGTGCAAAGAAGAGATTAAACAAACCATTCTATACTCCCAGCAGAACTTCGTATCATATATTTCTACTCACAGAAAATGATCAGGAGAGAAAGGAAGGGACAGGTAAAGTCATATCAGATTAGGTCTCAGAGTTGCTGTCCCCTTGAGACACACAGGAAGGTACACTTTCCACTAAGGAGCTTTTCAAGCAACATACATTTACAGACATAACATTATAGAAAACACCCAAAATATTAGTGGACCTCAAACCTACAGGCTTGTTCAGAGCATGCTTACGGCCAAAGGTCAGCACATAAATATTTGGGAGATTCATCTGGCTTGTGAATACCTGCCCCAGCTGGTACAGCTCATGCTTCATTTAGAGCAGAGACTCAACTACCCATCTTCCACACCCACAGAGAGTGTTTACTACTATTTGCTATTTTTCACTGGTTAAAAAAAACCCTAGACATTAGCTATCTAAACAGCTGGCCTGAATTAGGATTTAACTCCAGAAGAAGAAATATAGATGAGGAGAAATCTAGATCTGGCACAAGCACAGCAGTTTAGGAACAGCACTGCAATATTAAAGCTCTTTGAAAAATACAGACCAAGGTCAATTTAGAGCTAAGTCTGCTTGCAAAATGCAAAAGGGATTCCAAGCTTAGAATTAAAACTGCAGAAAAAATACTATTCTTTTATTTTTAATAAGGCTTTTATTTGGTTGAAAAATCCAAACACAAATTAACTGAATTACCTTGCTATTCAAGGCCGATTACAAATCTTTGACAGAGAAGCACAAAATCACACTATTCACAGATAACATAATAATGAAGCAAATAGCTTAAGAAGTATTTTCCCCTGCCCTGAAAACTACATAGGAACAAAAAACAAAATAACAACAACAACAACAACAAAAGAATGAAAATAATAAAGCCAAGTTGTTTATTCTAAGATCTGGGGGCTTTTTCAATTTATGCAACAAGATTCTGGTTAGACATGTCATTTCAATTTTCTATTCCTCTGAGACCATTGTTAAATGTAGGTGTTGCAACCACATCTGATATGTTGCAAAGCTTCATAAGACTTTTAAAGTTCATTAAAAATTGACCAACAAGAAAAGAGTGGAAACGGAAATCATGACTTTATAGCTTCCAGCCTTAGCCTGTCCCAGACAAAAAGGCAATTCAGTGAGAAAACAATCAGTTTATCCCTTGATTGGCTTGCTATGATCGCATGGGTAAATTGGAAAAACACAGATTACAGCCTTATTTAAAAATTATAATGTGATCATAGAATTAGAGATAATGTTGTGAATCATCCTGATGAGGAAGCAGAAATGAAGGTCTCTTCTCAATCTTAAAATGTCTTTTTTTTTTCTTTAATTTTTTTTTTTTTTTTTTTACCTAATCAGACAGCTTTAGCTTTTTCTTACTTACATTTCTAATTAAACAACTCTCTGATTTGTAGCATGGGTTTTTTCCTTATTTTCCTGACTCATCAGCAATCAGGTGCAAAGCACAGTTTAACAGGGATAAGATAAAGCTGTCACAATGAGATGGGGATCTAGGGAGTCTTCTTTCTTTTATTAGGGGCTGCAAACATTCAGTCTTCCCACACTTGTGCAACCATTTCCTTATATCCTCATACAAGGCAGGGACTAGCTTCCCTTGAAGTATTAATTATCCTAAAACAGAATGTAGAAAAATCAAAACAACTCTAGCTTTCTGCAGCATGTGCCAAAGTATTCCTCTGTGCAGAAAATTACAGTCTTTTTAAGGGTCAGCTTTCTAGTGTGAGCTTCAACCTGATGAAGCAAGCAGCACCAGGATGAAAAATCGAAAGATTTTTAAAATGCAATTCACTGGAAGTTTACTTTACACAACATTTCTTTTTTAAAGGGGCTGGAACAGCTATTTTGTAGTTTTTCATTTTTGCAGTGCTTACACTAGCATACATGTAATAAATAGTAATCACTCTAAGCAACTGCATAGACTGACCTCTAAGCTCCACAAGAGTCACGATGAGCAAGAGCTGGTCATAACAGTATTTTTAGTTACATTCTCTTTTTAATTACCATTTAATCAAACAAATGTCTCTTATAATACTGCCTACATCCTCTTAAGCAATCAGGGCTTTTGGTGGGTTTTTTTTTGGTTTTTTTTTTAATATACAACCTTACCAAAAAGGTCACAACAAAAGTAAGCCATTAAGTTATCACAGATAAGCCTGGAAGTAATTATGTAAAGCTAAACAAATCCTGACAGATGAATTAAACAAATCAAAATTCATTGTTGGAAGGACTAGAGCCTGACCCAGTAACCTCGTGTTTGTTCTTCAGATTCCATGAGAAGAGAAAAAGAGTTCCTTAGAAACCCAAGATAAGGAAGCTTAGTATTAAATATGTTTATTAGCATGGCAACCCTTTACAACCAAGGAGAGTTGGACCCCATTGTACTAGACATTGTAGAGGCTCAGAGCAGCAAGTATGCTGCTATTGTCAGAAGGTTGTTATGAGTTTACCAAAACTTTACCCAAACTAGAAATTTGTTTAAAAAAGGCAACTTTTTAAAACTTCCCTTTAAAACTTAATTTAAAAGATCTTTACATAGAAATTCAGAAACATTCCCATAATTAAGTTTGAAATAGGGATGGCTCCATTTCTCATTGGACTGGGTGCAATTGGGGGTGGGGTGTAGACTAGATTGCAGGGGGTGGGGTGGTTTTTTTGTTTGCTTTTAAGACACTTTAGATTTTTATTTACACTTCAGAAAATATATGCATTTAAGCAAGCCTTTTTGTTTTTTTTTTCCCCACTCAGATTGCCTGCATTTCTAGCAGGAAAATCATTGTATGATGCCTATCATTTGACAAATGTAGTGCTTGACGAGCTGGTTTTACTACCTTTCACAATACCATGATCACTCTTGATCAGCCCTTATGGAAGAGACGAAGACATACTCTGAAGAGTTAATACAAACTCTGAGTTGCTTGTTGTGAGGCCAAATGAAAGTAAATATTCAAAATCTGCTGTTAACCACATTTTTTGGACACAGACACAATTTAATTGAACCAGATATTAGGAATCAAACCTTTACTTAATTTAAACCAGTGAAACATCCCCATAAATCTAACTAGGATGAAGATCTGCTTCTCTGTTTTTAAACTTCCCTTTGCACAAAGTACATCCAGCCGGAATACTATACCTCAGTGCAGTGCCTGTCTTATTAATAGAGACACAATTTATTTTTTAGGGTTATATTCACTTTCCTCTCTTATCTTAGGGATAAAACAAGATAGTTTAGTCACAGAGGGAACCAATAGCCCCTAAATGCAAGTAGTCTCTGTAATAATTTAAATGTATTATTTCCATTGCATGAAATCACATGTGTTCAGAAAATCTTTACAACACACTTGCATTAAAAGGTGCAATAAGTTTTAGTTCATTGATTCAATAGATTGATTGATTCTAGGAAATTAGTTTCAAATGATTGAAGATTTTCTGCTCAAGGATATTAGATTTTAAATAGTAAAGACAAAGACATTCAGAATTTTGTACACCAGATGGCAATGTATTCTTAAAAATGGCTGAACGAACTGCT
>VZTM01037455.1:263-10940 GCA_013400555.1 Jacana jacana
CAGCTCACCTCACCTTTCCTGTCATGTCCACTTTGGAAACTCACTATGCATTTAAATTTAATAACCATGCAGAATTAGGCCTGTAAAGGTCCTAGGCAATTTACCTTGCCTTCTCTCACAAAGGCTCAGAGATTGGTTCCCTGCCAATTGCTTCCCAATAGTCTCCCTAATTTTTCCAACTCTCAACTACCCCTTACTGATCTAAAGCCATACTACCCTAAGCTAGAGCTATGTTGCCCCAAGAAAACTCCGTGATGAGCCAAATACGTATGTAGTTAAAGTTCAAATTAATAAATTAGTTTGCTGGTAGCTCAATAGATTACATCAGACTATGAGATATATATAATAGATTATAACAGACTATAATATGTAATTATTGAGTATTAAATAAGGAAATGCTGGTACATAAATATTTGGTCTAGTGAGATGTTAAGTTGATAAACAGAGACAATCCACTTGTCTCCCTGTGATGTCCAACCTATGAACAGTATGGGATTGTGGAACTCAACTCCTTTAGTGTCAGAATACATGTCTACTTCTTATTAGTGAGGTGCAGAGCATTTTTACATGACCTGAAGAGTCCAGTCAGGGTCCTTAGTCCCTAGGCTGTTTCCCTGAGCTTTTTCTGCAAGAAGTTGAGTACTCACTATATTGTTGTGGCTATTTTCTTCTAC
Organism: Jacana jacana; assembly: GCA_013400555.1. Taxonomy (NCBI): domain Eukaryota; kingdom Metazoa; phylum Chordata; class Aves; order Charadriiformes; family Jacanidae; genus Jacana; species Jacana jacana. The sequence goes on from VZTM01037455.1 coordinate 938, forward strand.
TTTGCCCTTTCCATGTTTCTTTCATCATCCCATCTTCTCTCATGCCAGAGAATTCTTTCCATAAATTCTGGCATTTTATTCCTTTATTCTTCTAACAGCATCAAAAGGTATACCTCATCACTAAACTGAGGTGTCAGCGCTGTACTGGACAGTGCTAAGACATCTGTCTTCTTCAATATTAGAGAGGATGGACAAAGAGATGTAGTGTATCAGATGCCGTTGCCTTGGTCTACAATTTCAGGAGATACTGAATTCTTCTTTTATACACTTAAGGGAGCTAATTCTTTCTGTACATTCCCAGTAACCCTGTTGTTTTATGGCCCTTGTCCTCTTCTTGGTTTAGAGTCAACAAAGTCAGGAAAACTGGACTGAACCCTGGTGCCTCCGAAGGCTTTTCTGGGGGGTTTCTGACAAAAGTTGATCCAAGATTCCTGAAGCTTTTCCCATTGGGAATGCAGAAGTTCTGTCCATCGGATTTTAATGGAGTGGCATCACATGTAAAATTATGTCAAGTAACATAAGAAAGCACCCAGGTTCATTGGACATCTATATGGACGTGAATTCAAGGCAAAGCTACTAAAATTCTCTTGACATATTTTAAACAGAAAGTGGCAAATCCTACAGAGATTAACAGTGTATGATGGGAAAGGATTATGATCACGTATGTTCCAATAAATCTTATCCTGGGACTAGCTGGAGGTAGCAAGACTCTGGTATATATAAAACAGCATATGTCTTTCGTGGAGATAGTTCATGGCCAAGACGTACACAGCAATATCTATAAATATCATCAAAGAGTGCTTGTGCCCATTAAGTAAACAACCGAAATCCTGCAACTGAAATAATCCTTTATGCATTCTTATTTATTTATTTGTTTGTTTGATTGATTGTTTGTTTATTTATTTATTTGTAACACTTCCTTTTTAAAGGATGACTTGCTGTAAATCTCTTTTAGCCCAGTTTCTTAATTTTCACATCCCAATGTATATTGCAGGGAACTTCATCTCCATTTCTTTCCAAAACCCATCTTGGAAGTTATAACGAACAAAGACATCGTAAGAATAGACATGATTAGACCAAATGTCCACTTAGCCTTGCATTGTCTTTCCAACAGTATCCATTAACTGATGTCTGTGGAATAGTGAGAACAGAGGAATTACACATTACCACTTAAATCTATTCTAAACTACAACTGTTTGCAGCAGAAGTAATTCCTGCATTCAATTCCTGCTCTTCAATTCCCTTGTGAGTCCACAAGTACAACATCCTATAGATAGGGGTTCTACAGGACTGATACTAGGTACATCATTTCTTATTTTTCTTTTAGCCTTACTCTTACCAGCTTTTCATATTACAAGACTACCATATGTTAGCAGAAGACTACTAATAGCAAGATTGATGTCATAAAGAGGTGAAGGAGTACATAATGAACACTTCAAATTTTTCTTTCTATAAATCTCAGCTATAATTCAGGAATTTATAATTCATGTAAAAATGACACACAAAATTCAGTAACTAGAATTCCTTTCTAAATTTTTTTTGGTATAAACAAAATCAGATTCAGATATTTTTTTTCTTTAAAATCTTTATACCATTCCTCTCTCTAAGAAGAATAAAAGAGGGAGGAAAACTTACACTTATCACCAGAGATCTCTAAGAAACTCACAGAACTAAATCATTACATTACAGAAATCCAATGAATTAAAAGTTTCCTGTGATGGGCAATACTAGTCTGTTTTAACTGAACCTATGAAGTTTAATATAGAAGTTATTCACATGCACAAGCATGGAGCAATTGATACTAATTGCTCACGCACTGATCTTAATTTGTTCCTGGTATGATAACGAAGGAAACATGGTATGTTAAATACTATGAGTGACATCTCTGAAATTATGTTTCTGTCATAAGATTTACAAAAAACTAGACATATGCTCCAGTTCATCCTGAACAAGGAATAGTGCATAACACTTTTCAGATTTGATTACAAAGTCAGTGAGTACAGCAAATGCAGAAGATATTGTGTCAGTTAGAACTCCCACACAGAGATCACAAAAACAAACTCGTGTTTTCAGGCTGAACTCCCGTTTTCAGCCTGACCCATTTTTACACAATTAGCTTTTACAGTCTTGGGCAGAGATTATTTGCACATATTTTCTTGTGAGGTAGGCATAGCTTAAGTTACCACTTAAGCATCCAGTCGTGGATGAAAACTGGAAGAAAGCTAAGGAGGGGTGAATATAGAGCAAGGGAGAGTGATAAATATTTTTGCGTATGTCTCTTTGTATATATGGATGTGGTGATGTCATGGGCTGACCCTAGCTAGCAACTAAGCACCCACACAGTTAGTCACTGAATCTCCTGCCACCGTGAGATTGAGGAGAGAATCAGAAGAGCAAAAGTGTGAAATCTTGTGGGTTGCAATAAGGACAGTTTAATAAGTGAAGCAAAGCTTTACGTGCAAGCAAAGCTACATAAGAAGTTTATTGATTATTTCCTGTGTGTAGGCAGATGTCTAGACACTTTCTGGAAAGCAGGTCCTCAGCGCAGGTAGTGGTTCCTTGCAAACACCATAACCACTAATGTTCCTTCTTCCAGCTCTTTTCCTTATGCTTTATTGATAACCATGAGACAACATGTTATGGAATATCCCTTTCTTTGATTCAGGTCAGCTGTCTTAACTGTACTCCTCCATTTTATTGTTCACCCCCAGCCTACTTTTGGGGGATGGAGGCAGAGGCAGAGTAAGAAAAAGGGAAAGCTTTGACAGCAATGGCCAGAACACTAGTGTGTTACCAACATTGTTTCAGCCACAGATACAAAGCAGAACACTATTCGCGCTGCTATGATGAAAGTTAACTTCATCCTAGCCAAATCCAGAACAGCTAAAGACTCAAGTGTTCTGGCAAATCTGTTTTGTTTACTGTGACTAGTCCACAGTAAATTATCCAGCCCCTCACTGCTGCTGGAGAAAGCTTTTCTACTGCTTAAGAGCTCTCAGGAGCTATGACAGCATACTACAGCACACAGAAGCAGTGAAATCATTGCTGGAGGGCAAGGGGAGGACTGGTCCCTTAGGTGGATTAAGAACTGATGCCAGATACAGGTGAGAGCAGTACAGAAATCCTTCCATAGCCTTATTGGGTTTTGATTCATTTATGGTTCCTGTGAGATAGGTGAGGCCTAGGGAGGACTTGGAAACACTGTAAAAGTGTAGTCTTCTGGGATAGATAGCATAGGGTATGTTGTATGGCTGAGTGAGGATCTTTGGAATATCTCTGAGATAACGTGTGGAATGCTAAGGATACCAGGTATAAAATGTTTATATCAGCTTTACACATCAAAATTCCCTTTTATGTGACCCTTAGTTTTTATGTTATGTACTTTTTGTGCGCTGCTTCGAGAAAAAGACAGTGGTCTGTAAAGCAGTAGAATCATCTCAGAATAGTGTGCCTGATTATGCAGGTCTCTGCAAGAGCTGTTTTGCCACCTTAATACATTCATACTTATGTCTAGTTTGCTAGGAGTTATCCTAATCTTTTTCAATTGTTGCTTTGTAAGCATCTTCTGTGGATATTTTCCTCCAGGATAAATTAGACTAAAACATTTTATGTGCTGTAGAAAGTTTTTACTCTTAGAATCATAGAATCATAGAATCATAGAATCATTTATGTTGGAAGAGACCCTTGGGATCATCAAGTCCAACCATCAGCCCTACTCTACAAGTTCTCCCCTACACCAGATCCCTCAACACCACATCTAATCTACTCTTAAACACAGTCAGGGATGGTGACTCCACCACCTCCCTGGGCAGCTGATGCCATTGACTGACCACTCTCTCCGTGAAAATTTTTTTCCTAATGTCAAGCCTAAACCTACCCTGCTGCAGCTTGAAGCCTTTCCCTCTTGTTCTGTCACTCATTGCCCGTGAGAAGAGACCAGCACCAATCTCTCTACAATGCCCTTTCAAGCAGTTGTAGAGAGTGATGAGGTCTCCCCTCAGCCTCCTCTTCCTCAAACTAAACAACCCCAACTCCCTCAATCGATCCTCATAAGACTTATTCTCCAGGCCTTTCACCAGCTTCGTTGCCCTCCTCTGTACTCGCTCCAGCACCTCGATAACTCTCTTGTGTTGAGGTGCCCAGAACTGGACACAATACTCAAGGTGCAGCCGCACCAGTGCTGAGTACAGGGGGACAATCACCTCCCTACTTCTGCTGGTCACACTATTCTTTATGCAAGCCAGGATGCCATTAGCCTTCTTGGCTACCTGGGCACACTGCTGGCTCATGTTCAGCCTCCTGTCGACCAGCACCCCCAGGTCCTTTTCTGCCAGGCAGCTCTCCAGCCACACTTCCCCAAGCCTGTAGCGATGCATGGGGTTGTTGTGGCCCAAGTGTAGGACCTGGCACTTGGCCTCATTGAAGGCCATGCCATTAACATTGGCCCATCTATCTAGTCTGTCCAAGTCCCTCTGTAGAGCATCCCTGTCCTCAAGCAGATCAACACTCCCACCCAACTTAGTGTCACCTGACACTTCTATAATGATGCCTCACTGCCTGACCCTATAGTCTTCTTTCATGCTGCTGTAGGAATATGACTTCAGATCAGGTAAAGATATCTAGAACTTGCACTTTGTTGTGAGAAGATGATCAAAAGGAGGATTTCCTACAGAGGAAACATTTAAGAGAAAAAGGCTATGGGGCAAGAGCAAAATATTTTATTGCTCACAAGTTGTGACTTTCCTTTTGACAAGTATAGCAAACTTTTCTGGTTTCATAAAACGCTAATAAAAACACATAAAATCTGAAAAATGCAGCCACAATGAGTTTACATAGGGCCATCACAATGTAGTCAAACTTAGGTACCAAAACGTAACCTTGTAAAATGTACTAAAGGCTAGCTGAGGAAGCTGCCTTTGGAAACTACAGAGCTTGCCTTCTTTTCACAGAAAGACCACGATATTGGGGCAGGTTAGAGAAGGATATAGAAGGAATAGAAAAAGAATCTGCTGCAAGTCTATACAGTTCAGGAACCATGATATTATTTAATTTATATCTAGATATGTGGGTCACCTGAACTTGACTAGAAATATAGCAGCTCACTTCTAAATCCTCAGACTGGGGAACTGTTCTATCCTATCCTATCCTATCCTATCCTATCCTATCCTATCCTATCCTATCCTATCCTATCCAGTGTAATCACTTTGTCTCACGTTACAAGGCAATCAATCTTTTCTATCTTCTACAGCCTCCTAGTACTGAATATTAATAAAGTGGATAGGAAGGTAACTAAGCCACAAGCCCACTTCAGAATAAACATTTTATGTGCCAGTGAAACATGACTATGCTGTACTGTACGTAAGCAAGGAAGAAGGAGATGCTATTTAGCACTCAAAGTCATTAGGATTACTAATAGGAAATAACTATTAAAATAAAATGAAAGCTGATTATGATGAGAATAGATTTGGTATAACCATATAAATCAGATTGTATATGTGAAGAGCTGGTGAAGTCCAATAATTTCCATTAATTTAAAACCAACAAAAATAAGTACACAGAGATGTAACCTAGAAAACACTCCTATATAAGCAGAAGGAAATAGACAAATTCTGAAGTGTAATTCTGAACTGTAATTCATATTATTTTTCTCCAGCAATCTAGCAATATAAATGGCATATGTATTTCATGGAACTATGAATGCTATTGTCTGGATGCTCAGAGTTGCCTGGAGATTTCCAGGCTAAATCTGCAAACAACTACCATATTCCATACCAAAAAAAAAAAAAAACAAACAGCTGGAGAAAGAGTAACAAAGGATTTCAGGTGGAGATCACCTGTGAGAGTTAAAGTGTCATGCCAGAATATGTTTCCAGCAATGAACAAATGAACAGGCTGGTCACATACTTTGTGACATACTAAAAGCTGTTCAAGTTATTTTACATAACCTTCTTCAAAGTGTTGTGATTGAGTTAAAATTGGATTTCAGTTCAGACTGATTATCTAATACGATAGAAAAATACACTGTTCAAGAATAAATTTAGATTTCTGTGGAAAATTATACTGTAATGTGGGGCTATCCACTGAGGCATTAAATATAGCTATATAATTGTATCTACAGATGACAAAGGTGATATGACTGAACTTCAACTGGTTTCCAGCAAGGACTTACAACAAACACATACACAAATACAGATACTTCCTTTAAAATATTTGGAGGCGATAATCGATTTCCACAGTACACTTTTCATAAACAAGCACTGTACTTGAAATTTCTGAAGTAGTTCAAGTATGAAAGTCTCTCCTACTGAATCACAAAGGTAAATAGAGTTCTCTATATGGTCATTTTCACAAAAAAGAGTAACTGAAAAGCTATAAGCAATGTAAGTAGTCATCATTCAATATCACTCAAAGCATTTTAACATTTATTTTCTTTTTTTTTTTCTTAAATAAAAGATTTCCAACAATATATTATTTTAAAGTTAGAAGCTTTGCTTTCAATACAGATCAAAAATACCTGTAAAAATGATACAATTTTTTGAAATTAAAAGATTTCTAAGAAATAGGTACATAAAATATACAATGATTTTTGATCAGCTTAACAATGTAGTTAAGAAATTAAACAAAAAAAAGTGACTAAAGCCTTCTACATATTAATTTAATTGCTACATGTGAAGAATTAAAACATCAATATTCTACTTCTGATTTAACTGATCTTTCCAAAAAAGACTGTGACTATGGTTATGATTGACCAAAGGCATAGCTCCAGATGGACACTTCACTGGCTGTCTTTATATGATTTATTATTTTCCTTTTTTCTATTTTTACAGTAGCGACAATGTGTGTGATGGTGGGACAGGCTTTAGCAGAAGTTTGGTCTCTGAACTAATGACAAAAAAGGCATGTAAAGAAGTGTAGCAGTCAGAAAAACAGTGATAAATGAAAACCATGACCTTTGTTGCCCTCCTGAAATAGCCTTAACATGCAATACAGAAAGGACAGCCAGAGTGTGTCCAGAAAGGATGTTCTTTACACTACCCAAAAGTTCCAAGGTCCCAAGGGACTTCATATCTGAGGGACAGCTGTCAAACAAGATCCTATAAAAATACACATTGTCGTCCAGTCATCCATACCAGGTAGGGTTAGAATACCTTTTAAAAGATTTATAATCTCGATGCTTTTACCAGTGGCTAAGCAGGGGAATACTGGGCTTGTTCCACAGATAGCATGCCTAAGCATCTTTTAATGTTTTGTAAGTTACAATGAGTCCTTACAGATATATGTGCAGAGTTTATCATAAAGTAAAGCTGTGTTGCTCCTACACTCAGATGCCTATCTGAAATAAAATCTATCAGGGTGCAATGCAGCCACACACAATTTAGAACAACTGCTTTGATTTGCAGCAATAATAAAAGTGTTTCTAGTCAGCTACACAGTGTTAAGAAAATAGGTGCTGGAAAATTAAACCTGTTCCAGACCCTTCACAATTTTGCAGATTTTTTTTTTTTTTGAGCAAAATAAATATAATATAACACCTAATATTAACATTTTGTATAGTTCTATGTGATTACGTGAGGCAGGAATGTGACCCTATCTTGTTGTCATCCAAAAGTCTGTATGTCCTGTGAAAATAATGACTAAGTTTTACAATACACTGATGGTCATATTCACTTGAAATATTTGTATGCACCTAAACAAATTGTTATGCCATTTTCATGCAGAAAATTTTTGTTTAAACTACTCATTAGAAGAGATACGCAAATGTGAACCTTTGTTAAAGGTAGCAGTTTAACATAGCAGCAAGCTGTCATGATTAAAACCAGAAAAATATAACATGCTTTCATCATTAATACCATAAACGTAACTGATAAATCACATCAGTAAATGTTCTGAGTGACAAAAATGACAAGGAATAAAGGTACAGCCATGACCCCTATCAGGGTGTGCTATAGGAACACAGTGTGTACACTAAGGCTAGTATAAGATAGTAGTCAAAGAAAAATGATTTAATCTGTTAACATTAAAGTCTCATGTTGTGAAAGTTACATACCTGAAGAAAGAATAAACTCTGACTTGTAAGACACTTCAGCTGTATCTTGCTGTACCTGGAACATTCCTCTTAGAATTGCTACCAGTGTATATAAAAGCCTTGACAAATAGAAAGCTAGTCATTTCAGGCTAAAATTTAATACTCCATGTAAATCATAGCTTATTCTCCTGCCATAAACAAGGCAAAGTAGATATGAAAAGGAACATAATGATCTACAATGGAGACATGTAATTTGAGGTAGCTCCTTCAGAATCAAACTGGATTTACACCTAATGAGGACTCTTTCCTACCAGCAGCTTTACAGACTTAAATAAAACAAGGCAAGCAGGTGGTATGAAACATACCAGGGGAGTGCATTGCAATAGGTTGATACAAAAGAAGTAGTGCATTAAGACTTAAAAGGATGTGATTTTTTACAATTCAGTTTTGCTTACTCTGCTTTGTGATATGGCTGTGAAACAATCTGAATTCCCACAATTAAGAAAATGAAAATGTTCTAGTAAGCCTAGAGAGGGGGATCAAAAGAAAGACATACTGAGTGACTGAAGAAACTATGGCAAAAGAAATTAACTAATTTAAATATGAAATAAAAAAATTACTAAGAACAGTGATAAGGAAAGACATATGAGGAGATGTACATATTTGTAGTGGTTGTTGGTTCCATATGCTGCAAGTCGACCCCTTATCCTTCTAAAAAGAGAACAATTAACAAAGTTTTAATAAATAAAATGCCTTCAGAGGAAACTCATGCTGATAAAAGCTTGGACCTAGTGGAATACTGATCTAGTTGAAGATGTCCCTGCTCATTGCAGGGGAGGATGTACTAGATAACATTTAAATGTCCCTTCCAACCCAAACTATTTTATGATTCTATGTGTCCAATTAAATGATTCCTCTGCTTTCAGCATTGTCAAGCTTCAGCAAGAAAACTTACACATATCTCCTGCCTTGTACTCCTTGAGTGCTTTTTAGTAATAGTGAGTAAGTCTTATTAGCTTGGTCAGACTACTTCTTAGTTCTAGTATTTTTATTAACTCATCAATTGCTGTGGAGTTTCTACACTACTTCTAAACTGGTAAAGTTATATTACTACAACAGAGACCAAACTCTGCCCATTAGTACAAACCCCATTTGCTATCAGTTTAAAGAGTTATCATATTTCAGATAATTTAGTTTTAAAGAATAAAAGCATATATTAATTTTTCCATGTTAAATAGAAAGTGATTTAAACCATTGAAAAAAACACATTATGACCATGAAAATCACCACAATAAATATTTTGCATAATTTAATGTGTTTATTTATCTGCCTTGTAGCAAGAATGTATTTTAAATTTCTGAATTAATATTAAAATTAACAACTTAAAGAAAAAATGTTAAATTTAGAAGTGTCAAATGGATCTAGAAATAAAAATATTGAGCTCTTCCCCCTTGAAAATTTTAATATGAAAATTAAATTTGTAGTTATTTTATGTAGCAAAGCCTTTCTGATTTGAAAGCCAATTATAATCATTTGAACTGCATGAGGATGATGATGATCATTTCTTTACAAAACAAGCCTTTTGTTTAACCACAGACGAGTGGAGTATTCTACTTATTCCTAAATATCTATATTTCAACTCCAAATATTATTTCTTTTGTTATGGTCCTTTCCCAGGGTCAATCCAAAAAGCTGTTGTGTTCTGGGTTTTTTTTTTTACACAGTGACTCCCTCAGTTTGCCAGACCATTCCTGTATAGAGCATTGTCAGGCAGGTGAGGAAATAGCAAGTGCTAGATTGAGTTTATAGCTCTAGCCAAGGGTAGCCCTGATGAGTTCTCAGGTCATGCCCAAAGTCAGGTCAAGATCTCAGATCTTTCACAAGTAACAATAAAATTGAATTTAGTGATCATGGTTTAAATCTGACATAAAGAAAGATTTTTCTTTTTTTTTTTTTTTAATTTACCCACACCTTTTA
>VZTM01037458.1:0-25591 GCA_013400555.1 Jacana jacana
TATGCATGTTTCATCCATGTGCATAAAACTAACTTTATGATGCTGCTTCCAGGTTATTCCTTCATGCAACCTGTGCTCCCCCTTGGAGTTCTGGGCTAATTCTGACACGTTTGTGACATTCCGGGAAGCAATGGTTCATGAGTCTTTGTGGATGTGGAGCTGGTGTGGGGTTTGTTTGTTTGTTTTTTAAACTAAAACATGTTTAAAACATTGCATCATTTTAACTCAGTTAATTCACAATGGCATAGACTTGATAGGTTTATGTGGTTTTTTACTTTGTTATCTCGGCCTAACACCATCTTCGTGCTTTTTTTTTTTTTACAATATTAAATTTGGCTTCCCAGATCATAAATTCTTCAGGACACATATGGTTTTTTTCACAGAGAAATACACTCCTGTATCTATACACAACCACTAGCTCAGCATGTAATATTAGCACTCCTGTAATGCAGGAGCATTGACGAGATGGAAACAGCCTGATCAGCGATAAATGCTTATCCACCTTGTGTCACTGACTGCTTAGAAGATGTACAAGTCAGTCATGCTCTTTGAGAGGTCTGTACAATAGATTTCGTCATCACCATTCGCAAACATTTTTAAGTCACCATGACATTCTTCATGGGAGTTTGTAAACCTCTGCAAACAAATCTAATCCAAGATATTACCTAATCTTAGCTGCCCCTTTTCTTTCTATTCAGTTAATTGACTAATGTCATGATAAGCAAATAAGAGACCAACCCAACACAAGGATATATATTTCTGATAGAATAAAAAAGGTAACAGGAGAGATATTTTACTATTTTGAATCCAGTAGCATACATTATTAATACATCAACTCATATCTGTCACATGAAGTCATATTTCTTTTTAATAAATTAAATAACTTCAAGTAGTGTTATTGTGCCACGGCTTTCAGAAGAAGTTGTGTCAAGAAAGAGGCATCTTTGACTACTCATTTAGCAAAGGAGTTATATTGTTATATTCCTGACAGTTTGGGGACACGGGAATGAAACAAACCTCCCTCTTTTAATTCATACTTGCATCCCCAGTAAAGCCCAAACTCTCTTTGGGCAGCTCCAGGGCTCAAACAACACAGCTTTGAAAGAGCAGAGGAAGCAATCTGTGTATTGAAATGTAAATATTCACTACAGTGTACTGTACATAGGAATTCTGAAGGAAAGCAGGATGCTGAGCATATTTATTCATCCATCATTACCCAGAATTCTCCATCTGCTGTTTCACAGAAATGCTTTTCAGTTTGTTTGAGCTCTGGAAGAAACAGAGCTTGGGCATTGCTTTGGAATCGGCAAAGTTCTTTTCTTGGCACTTATAGAGCACTAAAACCCATTTGAAGGCTTGATTCAAGAACAGATGAATCAGTACCTTCATTAACAGGTTTTAGACCTTCACACAAAAGTTGCAGGTTTGGGTTTATTGGGAGAAGTAACAGCACTGTAGCCTCCTTCCCTCCTCCCTTCCATTAGCACAGTCTCACATGCTACAGCTGTGCTTGTGTAAGGGATTTAAATCAGTTCCACTTGTATGTTCAGGCAATGCATTCGAAGATGAGAGATGGGTAAGTAAGTGCCAAGCACTGAATGCTGCTGATAACTAGGAGGAAAAAAAAAATCACTGATCTATACAAGATAGTCGCCTTCATTTTTAAAGAGTCCATTTTAGGTGACATTGGCAATTCAAGGAGTGGAATTTCACCAAGAGCTTATTTTCTCATGTTACTGGTACTTTTGGAAAGGAAAAACAAGTAAGCAAAAAAAAAATATCTAAAGAAATGTAAGCCCAAAAGGAGCTTTAAAACAGTATTTAATTCAAGCAAAACCAAAGGATCCTTGCAGGCTAATAAACTTTTACTTCAGCATTAACTGGTTTTGTTTAGTTTTTGTTTTAAAGAAGGATGTTTCAAAAAATACACTAAAATTCCAAGAGACAAATTATAACATCATGTTTTAAGGATTTGATATAAAACATTGTCTTACTTTCAATTAACAGTATGGCAAATTTGTAAAAAATGTTGGTGTTAATCCTACTGTCTTCGTGGAAGGGGATCACAGTAATTCACTCAGTTCTAGTGAAGAGGCTTTAAGCTAATGTAATTTACAACCTTGCCATTTCTCTGGCAAAGGGAGACAAATAGAATAATATTCCAAATACTATGTGCACTTGTGAAAAAGAGCCATTCTTCTTTCTTTACAAAGCTTTTAAGAAACATAAATACCCATGAAATAAAAAAAGTGTCTTAACAAATCCTGAAAACCTTAACAAGACACTTGCACTAAGAAAATTATAGTCACATTTCCTACTATTATGAAGTCATGACAAATCCCAAACCAGACTATTTCAATATAGCAGAAGTAGGTTATATTACTGTTTCTGAACTTGACTTCTTGTTTCCTTTCTTCCAAGATGACGGTGGATTATCCTTCTTAGAAAACTCTATGTAAATGCTTTTTTTCTCAACAGATATGCCACTTCCATGTATTCAGAATCCATCCAATTACTTCAATGACGAGAAAGTTTTCACTGTTACTAAGAGTTAAGCTTCCACATCTGATACAGAAAACAGAGCTCAGTTGATCTGAATTCCTTCTTTTGAATAATCAACATCATCTTTTACAAAATCTAAGAGATGGAATAGGTCAGCAGAAGTAAGAAGCAATCCCATTTGACCTTCACATGCCAACAGAGACAACACTAAAAGCCATCTGTCTACTAAACTAAAGACAGTTTACCTCCTGGTGCTGTTCTTTGAGGTAAAATCTGTATCTCTGTGAGTCAAGAGCAAAGGGGCAATGGTAAAGTAAATATACCTAGTGGAAAAATAAATGATGTGTGCTGTAACTATGCTTCTTTACACGTCTTGGTCCAGTGGCCACAATTCAGTTGAGTGAACTGCAAAGGCGAAGAATAAGATCCTGCAGAGCACGGGGAAAAATAAAAAGTTGATGAGTGGGTTTAGAAAAAAAGTAGATGGGGAAAATCTCCAAAACTGTTTTAAAGAAAGGAGCCTTTACAAACGATATTTTAAAAATTTATAACTATGATAAACAAGCAATCAATTAAATTAATCTGGAGTAAAAGTTGCAATGATCAATTTTACTACAAGACTGAATTGTCCAGAGTTTCCATTTGGTTTGCAGAAAAACACAGGCTGTGTAAGAAGTTTTAAGAGAGCCAAAATTTTAACAAAAATGTTCCTGCTCTAGTGGGGTGATTATATGCTGACTTTTGGCATAGGATCAGAAGCTGGTATTCCAAAACCAGTAATTTAACGTGATACCTGGAGATTTCAGAGGAGTTGACAGTGGACTTAGAAAATTTTATGGTGATTTTGGATGTACTTACACATCACATGCATGTGGAAAAGAAAAATCTAAAACAGATAAGAGAAAAAAAGAACCAGTGAACTTGTCAACAGCAAAAAAAAAAAATAGGATTATATCCTTTAGTTTGGTGAAAATAATACACAGTGACTTATGAAGAGGAGGTTAACACAGCTGTAAGCTCTGATGTTCAGAAGAATTAAATCCTCAGCTTTGAATAGCATTTGCAGTAAATTCAACTGGCAGTTATGCAATGTCTGGAGTACATCGTAACCACCCCATGATCACCACAGCCAGCCAAACCCTGTCCCGGAGCAAGCAAAACTCCTAACTGGGATCAAGGTTTTTAGCCAGTGTTTAGTCTCCTTTGACCTGATTCATTTCAGCACCCTTGCTTTGGAAGGAAGGGGAAAGTTTTGCTGCTGTAAAGATCAATGCAGGCATCTGGGCCAAAATTAAGCCTGATGTAACTACATTGATGTCACACCAGGGATGGATTTGGCCCAGAGTGTCTGGGGAGGTTAACGCTCTTCCTGAACTGGAGATCAGTGTTAATTCACCTCAGTTCTTTATCTTTGCTGCAGCTACAACTGCATGTCAGGCTTGAGGGGCCAAGGGGCTCATTGAGCTGGTGGCTGTAAAGAGGGGAGCACCGGCTTCCTGCTGCTGGGTCAATCAGTAGCCCTTTTTGTACCTTGACGATTGTGACAAACTGTTCATTTCTTTACAAAGATACATTTCTTTACAAATGTGACAAATCCTCTCTGACCAGCCTCTCTCTTTTAGGTCCTTTCTGCTCCAGGCACTGCCAATGAGACGCTTTTGTTGGTAGCGTTTCAAGCCAGCAGGAGCTGTGGCAGTTCACAAATTGCACCTCAACATTTCCCTAGCAATGGTTGCTGCCGAATCTGCTGCACTAGTCACCTTCATAGAAACAGGGCTATCATATACTATTTTAAGGGCTGGATTCTGCTCTCTTATCCCAATTGGATAAGATGGAAATGGTGTGGCACCATTATAACTAAGAGTGGAATTTGGAGCTCATGCTAAAAATGCTGCCTGGCCAGGAGTGTTTGCCTCCTGCATTTCAAATATTTCTTGTCTGAGCACGCATCCCAGCTGAACAGCTCCACACACTTACAGAGGAACAATGATGGCTTCTCCTTTAATGTCCTTTTCTCCCAAGACAGTTAGTAATGGTGGAAAGACTTGTGGATTTACTGCAAGTTTGATGCATAAATTACAGGAGAGCTACAGAGAGGACATCCTGATGGTAATGCTGCCACACCTTGGCAAGAAAGCTCAGGCAGCAGCATTACATGAGTCATTGGTAAGGCATACAGGGGAAGCTGCTGAGTGCAGGAAATGCTCATCTCTGCTGTCCTTGCTAAAGAAAATAAAAAGGCATTGACAAATCTGCAGGAGGAAACCTTTGGTCCTCCCTCTGGCACAGCCTCCTCTTCCCCCAAAACAGAAACATATAGGGCAGAGATAGGAAAACAGAGATGGCTTTAGATTGCCTTTCTGCTTCCATTGCCTTGGGCTGACTAATGAGCTGCTTTATCCTGAGGCAAAAATAAAGCCTGGCCTGCCCTATGCCTGCTGCATGTGGGATAGTCTGGGAACACTGCAGTGCAGCTTGTCATGTACTTCCAAGTGTAGTCCCCTTCCACAGGGAGACTTCTAAGGAGACTAGAAATGAAGTAATGATGTGACCTGCACACCAGCCAAGGAAGTCCTCCTTCATGATGACCTTCTAAAAGCAAGGTCAATCATCTGAGCAGTCATGAATCACAATGAATGAGTCTTATGTTGCTGTTAGCCCGAGAAACAGCTGAAAGAAACTCCCACTTTTAAATTACAGTTGGATGTGGACACCAGTTTAACTCTCAAATCTCATTGCTATAGTGGTGTATTCAAATGCTCTTCAGTCTTTAAGTAGTATAGGTTTGTGTGGCAAGGTTGTGGTATCAGTGAGAAGTTGCAGAGGTGGCTTCTTTGAAAAGATGCCAGATGCTTCTCACATGTCTGATAGAGCCAATTCCAGCCAGCTCTAAGATGGAGCTGCTGGTGGCCAAGGCCAAGCCCATCAGTGACGGTGGTAACACCACTGTGATAACACAATTAAGAAGGGTGAAAAAACCCCTGTACACCAGCAGCCGGAAGAGATAAGTGAGACTATGTCAGAGAAATAACTCTGCATTGAAGAAGGAAGAGGAGGAAGTGCTCCAGGCACTGGAGCAGAAATTCCCCTGCAGCCCATGTGAAGACCGTGGTGAGGAATGCTGTCCCTCTGCAGCCCATGGAGCTTATTGGTGGAGCAGGTATCCACCTACAGCCCACGGAAGTCCCCACATCACAGCAGGTGAGTGTCCAAAGGAGGCTGTAACCCTGTGGAGAGCCCATGTTGGAGCAGACTGCTGGCAGGACCCATGGCCCCATGGCGACAGGATGGAACAAGTTGCTAGAGGGACTCGTGACCCCACAGGGGACCCACGCTGGAGCAGTCCATTCCTGGAGGACTGCACCTTGTGGAAAGGACCCACACTGGACCAGTTTGTGAAGAACTGCAGCCCATGGGAGGGACTCATGTTGGAGAAATTAATGGAGGACTGTCTCCTATGGGAGGGAGCCCACATGGCAGGGAAAGAGTGTGAGAAGTCCCCTCCTTGAGGAGGAAGGAGCAGCAAAGACAACATGTGATGACCTGACTCCAACTCCCATTCCCCTTTCCCCTGTGCCACATGGTGGTAGGAGGTAGAGAAATGGAGAGTGAAGTTGAGCCTGGGAAGAAGGCAGGGGCGGAGGGAAGGTATTTTAAGATTCGTTACAATCTCTCATTATTCTACTCTCACTTTTTATTGGCAATAAATTAAAGTAATTTCCCCAAATCAAGTCTGTTCTGCCCGTGATGGTAACTGGTGAGTAATTTCCCTGTCCTTATCTCAACTCATAAGCCTTTTGTCATATTTTCTCTCCCTTGTCCACTTGAGAAAGGGGAGCGATATAGCAGTTTGGTGGGCACCTGGCATCCAGTCAAGGTTAACCCTCCACAAGTATTATGATTAGTAATTAAGCTTCCAATCAGCTATAAAGTATGCAAGATTTTTGTTTGGCATTGGAGCATTTCCCAAATCTTGTTCACAATCAGTGTCAGATAAACCATCGATACAACCTGCTTGCTTTTGCAATACCACAGCCCTGCAATCTATTCAGTCCCTGCCCAATCTCACCATGTAAAATACCATGACCTAAGCCACTTGTTTTTCCTTGCAACTGAGACAAAGGACTCAAAGCTCTTCTGCTCCTGTCTCCCTACTCCACACCCAGTCTACATTTTCTCCCTATTGCTGGCCTTCAACTGAAATTCTTGCAATGCAATGACATTAATTCCATCTGGTTTCCCCATATGGGATTTTCTTGATCTGCACCATCCCTCACTCCAAGATACCACTCGAAATATTGGGATGAGGGGAGGGTTAGGCTTGCATCAGACTTTTAAAAGGGGTAGAGCCATGAAGAACACAATGATGCTTTCTTCCCATGTTAAAATGAATTTGGTTTGTCTTTAGGTGGTACAAATCATGGGAAGCCTTCTTCTTTCTCTCTCTGTGACTGTTTCCCAGAAAATGTCATGTGAATTCTTAGTATTAGTCAGAAGGATAAACAGAAAGTTAAGAAATACCAGGAAGGGAGTAAAGAGTATAACAGAAAACAATTTTATGCCACTATATGAATCCATGGCGCAGTCATAGCTTGACTAGTGAATGTACTTCTGGTCAGTCTAACCCATAAATAATATAGCAGAACCAAAAAAAAAAGGAACGGAGGAGGGCAGAGAAGGATGATCAAAACAATGAAAGGTTTTACTCAGACAGAGACTGAGGCCCGCCAGTCCAGAGAAAACATAACCCAAGGACATTATCAGATAACTAAAATATCTAGAGTGGCAAGCAGAACAACTATTCATTGTTTCTCAGAAAAGAAGGAAGCAAGAGGCCCCCAGTGGAAATTATCAAGCCTAGGATTAAAAAAATCACGAAGGGAAGTATTTTTCCACAGACTGCAGAATGAAGCAGTGGGACTCATTGACACAGGATGTTGTGGAGGTCAAAAGGAAAATCTGATTAAAGAGGACTAGACCAATTCATAGAAAGGTCTACTGAGCCCTGTTAAATGTGACGGTCTGGATGTAAGCCACAAATCTAAAAATCCCTCACCACCTATTGTTAGAAGATGGAAAGGTATACCACAGGAAGAGCATACTTATCTTGTTTATTATGTTTCCCTAAACATCCATTACCAGACCCCCTAATTGGCTGAAAACTGGCCTTCCTGCCTCATCTACTGGGGCTATATTTGTGGGGGTTTTGTTTCTTTCTCCCCTTAAGACTGGAAGATGTGATCAAAGTTTCTCCATCTCCTTTACTGAGCCTCCCAGAGGAAGGAATGCCATAGGACACTTCGCACCAGACCCCCTGCTCCAAGGCACTAGCAACTACTCTGACTTTACATGCATATGGTGAATCCCAGAATGTATAGGTCACCGTCTCAGTTTTGCCCTTGGCTTGGTGCATGCCTCATCTGGTGATTAGCACAAAGCTTAGCATATTCCGTGCAACAGAAATTTACAAAGGAAAAAAACACTTATGTTACTACGAATTTACAGGTTTTTCCTATCATGGGTGTCAGGACCTTGGGAGAGACAGGTATAGAAGAATAATCCAGAGATTAGGGTGATAACCCAGCCACAGATATTTTTCTGACTTTGGGCTCACCATTTCTGTGCCTTGGTTTTCCATCTAGAAGATAACAACAATCATGGGGTACGATTTTCTTGTCTGGTTTGTTTTTTAATCTTGCAAGCATTTTATGTGGCTAAATATGTCAGATGTTTTAATAACAAGGGAGAGGAGAACAGTAAAAATATCTGAATTTATACTACATGACTGCAAATGGTGCTGTAGTAAACTCCAGCTCTGACATTTCCAAATCACATTTGCTCTCCCCAGTTTAAAGCGTATGGGCTTTTTAAAAATAAAAGGGAAAACTAGCATGGTTCACTAAGAGTACTTCTTTAGAAGCTAGAGGGTGGATTTGCCCCACTTCATATCAAACCGTTCATACCAGATGGTTGCAATGTCAATGTAAGGACGAAGCCAATGCAGATTTTAGAAAATAGCAATGTTGTGGAAAAAGTGCTCCCTCTGGTTATTTTGCTGGAGAATTAATTGCTTACAGCAGAGGAGAAGTAGGGCAGAGGGCAGTTGGGTTTACCTGTATTATTTTCGCCATTACAGTCAGGATGGTTGTTTGTCAAACACGGGTGTTTAGTTCCCTCCCCCAGGAAGGGCACACGTTCCTGACATGGTGCATTAGTTTTCTGAGGAGGTGACAGCTCTGTCTCAGAGGCCATGCATTTTCTGGGTGCCCTAGGGAGTGAAGCAATACAGTTTCGTACCCAGCATGGGAGTCATTTGTTTTACCTGCTACGTCAGCCATGTTGTTGGGAGCAGAGACCCAAAATGACAGACGTGACTGAGGCAGCTGCAGGAGCCAGCACAGCTTCCTTCAAACCCCCTGATCTGACACAACAACAGTGCAGCATGCTGGCAGTCCTGGAGGATTACAGCATCACCGCTGACTTTCTCTTAACCCTTTGGAGCTCGCAATCTGCCAAACCACGTAACGAGCTGTTTGGTGAAAAATTCTGACAGCCCCCAGCACTCGGAGATAAAGTGTTTCTCCCAAGACAGGACCTTAAATAACAACACACTTGTATAGTATCTGTTGCTAGTTTGGCACAGTGAACTCTACCTACCTTAAAACAATGACAAAAAAATAAAATTGTCTTCAAAATTTTGCAAATTCAAAGAAAAAATCCAAACAGGTCATGTCAAGACATTGAGTGAAGATAAAAGCAGCGTCTTCAAGGATAACCAAGCCAGGAGTTAGCACAAACCATTAATGGGGTACTACGGAGCTCAGGTTCTGGTCAATGTCATTTAGACTGAGTCAACAGGTACAAAACGTTCAAGTGCAGTATGTTTGAGTGCTGAGAAGATATCTTCAGCAATACAGCTGACTCTTGATTGCCGTGTTAAAAAAATACATAATAGAAGTAATATCTGAGAGAAGGGCTGAACTGAAAGCCCCAGGGATTAAGTATGACAGTATAATCACAAAATACATTTTTGGGGCAGCAGATTGGTATTTCTGCTGTACAGGGACCCACCAACACTAATTTCAATCTACTGAACATAGCAGCCGCAGAGATGCTTTGTTATCTCAGCCCATGATGTCCAGGACCATGAATACTCTTTTGAGATGTCCAAACCGTGTCATGATTCCCAGCTGCTTTCCCAAGCTAGGTGGCTACTAATGAGTATCGATACAACATCTCCTAGCTAATGGCAATCACACACCTGACTGCAATAGGTTTGCACCCCAGAACAAACACAGATTGGCAGTGCTACGTCTACATTGTGCAGGAGGTTGCCACTCCTCCTTCCAGTGATTGCTTCTTACAGGAACACTCTACTGATAGTCTGAAGAAGGACCAGGAAGGTGGCTTTTGGACCATAGCAACCCTCAGCTGCCTTTAACATTGACAGTGGCTTTTTCTTTTAGTACACATTAATCATCATGTCCTTTATGTAAAGTGGTGCAACAGAAAAATTGTGGACATTTGTTAGAGGCTGTACCTATAACAATCTGAAAGCCATGATCAGGAAAAAAAGGCTGTTTTCTGGGACAATCTGTATAAGGTTCGCAGATAACAGACATGAAAAGTCAATACTATCCTGCTGTAAGTCCTAAAGCCAGTTTAGGTTCAGAATGTGGCATTATCTAGTACATGTGATTTAACTGATACCTTTATTATTGCTTAATTTGCTCTTTATCCTCTTTCTTCCTCCTTCAACACCTTATATATCTACGTATCTGTAGGTCCCTTTAAGTTTCTGTCTTTCAGCGTCTTACCCCTCCTTCCCCTTCTTTGCCTCCTCTTCCCTTTTTATTGGGACAAGAACACAGTTCATTCCCCAAGCCAAGTTTGGGGGATTTTTTCTGCTTCTCTTCTGAAGCTACCAGTAAGGATGACAAAAGCGGTGTTGGCAACACTGGTTGGACAACACCACACTTGGAATTAGTCACAGACTAGCTAACATCCAACTCTCTTTCTTCTTCTTTTTTTCTTATGTTTTCCTTTGAAAAAGATGACCTTTTCCCCAAACTCCCTAAAGGACTAATCCATGAAGCATTCCAACAATAAGGAAATGAATATTTTATTACTTTAATTCTACTATGTTATTGAAAGCACAATTCTAGGCAAGCTTATTTCACATGTGCTGGTATTAGGGCAGTCAGTTTCAGTCCCCAGGTCTCATCACAACTGCTGAAGTCATGAATAGATTTGGGTAGATGTTGCATTGTTTCAGTGTGTTAAAATTCTGACTGTGTGTATAGTTAGTATTTTTCATTACATTTTGAAAAAAAAATATAAAAGAAAATAAGAAAATAAGGCTCTGCATCTCTTTGTTGTGGATACACTATGTTACAGCACACACAGAGCACAGCTACCAATTCTATTTTGTCCAACCAAATTAGTTCAGTTAGGAAACACTCCAAAGTTGCACAGAAGTTGGCATTTCCGATTATTCGGGCTGAACGATTCCTGTGGGCCGTCTGTCAAGCACAATTTGCAAAGGCTCCTGGCACTCTGACCAAGGGGGAATTCCCCAATTTATCTTATAACACAGAGAGAAGCAGTAACGTTTTAATCAGAGGGCAGAGCCTGCTGGGAAGCTTCATTGTAAAGCACTGTTATGCCAAACAGGACTGTGGTTCAGTAAGACCAGAGAGTCTACTGTGGGCTGTGTTTCTTTAGTGCAGCCACCATGGATATCAATGCAAAATTCAACAAACGATGTTTCCCCTCTCCCTTGACACTTACACGTTACAGTAAGATGACTAGTAAATTACTCCCTTTGCAGAATAGCATAAGCTATTTTAAGAGGTAACTGCTCTGACTTTAGATGAGGGAATACCCTGTATATGAATAACAGAAGTCACAATTAGGAAGCAGAAACAGAGGTCTTAATCTGGAGGACTCATAAAACACAGGTGAAGAATGGATCTTGACAGCTCACTTTGGGCACTTAAATGCACATTAAGCACGAGTTCTCCCTCTGTACTAAGCTGCTAAGTTATGTTGGTGAACACATTTTTGCAATCAGCTCTTTAAAAGGAAAAGTAGATTTTCTGATTTGCTTATGTCAGAACCCTTCTGTCTTTTAAAGACGCTAAGGAATGGGAGGGCCACAATATCAGCCTTTATCTCATTGGCTAGCTGAGGAGGCCCGAGTATAAAACCAAAAATACTTCAAGGATAAGGGAAGAGAAATAAGAGGAAAGGAACATAAAACTACAGATTCAGTAGAAAAAGTAGTTGTGTATTTAAAAAAAAAAAAAAACCATGGTTCAAATTGAATAAAAAAATATATATTCTTGATATTTATATCCTATAAATGGAATAGTTTCTAAATTCATGTTTTAAATACATGAACTAGAATATTTATTGAAGCAATTACAGTATTCTTAATTAAATTGTGGCTCTTGTACAGTGATACTAATTAGCTCTTTAAAAACCACATTATTAATTTATCAAGGAGACAACTTGATAACATGGTGAAGGCAATAAAATAGATCAGTCTGTAACACCCACCACTAGAGGGAACAGACTTCATTCAGAAGTACATGGGCAGTGAATCTCCACTAACTTCTGTAGAGCAGCACCGATTCACACCTCTCTGGATGGAAGCTGCCTTATTAACATTTTTTTCTTCATGTGTTCTGTTGCCTGTTTTCTTTGTACACAGCCATGAAGAAAACCATATAGTCATAGAGAATGATCTGGTAATGAAATGGTGTTATAATGAGCTCTTCTTTGCTGTGAAAATGCATGTTTGTGTGAGGAGAAAGAAGATAAAGTAAAAAAATTAGTATGGAGGGAGAATGAGAACTGGAATTAAAACAACAACAACAAAAAAAACCACCAAGTACTGCATTGAAAGGTATTTTAGCTACTGATAATGAAGTTTCCAGATGAACCAGAAAAGAAAGGAGAAGGATTGGGAAGTACCTCTGGAAGCTCTTTCTGAGCAGCAGACAGATGGCTGGGATGGCTTGCATGTGTTTGACAGCAGCTACTCTGTGGAGTAATAAAGGAATAACAGACAGCTAGTTGATGTGCTGGTAGGTTTGGATGGCTGAAAACTGTCTGCACGCACAATGGTACTACTTCATGGGAAAAAAACCGTACAAATCCTCTGAAGAAGAGGAATACAAACAAGTGCAAAAGGTAAAGTTAGGACAAGCTTCTCCCACTGTCACAGGAGTACGTACGCTCCAGTCTTGCTCACATGAGTGTTATAAGAAAAGTTCTTTGCAGCTCATTGTTTACCAGGCTGTTAAACTGGCAATTGTATCTATATTCATATTTTGTAAAATCAAAGGTTTGGTATTTCTCTCAGGTCTGTTTCGTACATCTCACCAATTGCATTACTCCTTTCTGTTTCTTCTTTTGACCATACTTCTAACGTTGTTTCCTTTAAGTATTTTTCTAAAGACAATTTTTTGAGCAGGGCCCCACAAGCATCTTCCTGAGGCATCATCTGTATTTACACATCTGCTTCTGGGTCAAAAACCAAGCTCCGAATCACTTCAGCATTTCCCCACCGTCTTGGTGGTGGTGAGATACACCAGCTTTAGGCTACACAGATAAAGCATAACATACAGCTCCACCTGCTGCTGGAGGTGCCTCCTGCTTGGCTCACCACAACACAGTTTCCTACAAATGCTTTTTAGGGAGGATGCAAACAAAGTCTGTAGCACTGAATGGTCTCTGGGACTTTTACGTAGTCTGCCATTCATGCGGGCTTCCAGATATGCTTGTCTGCTTTGCTCCCATGCTCATATATAGGGCTAGTCCTCAGCACTGAACTTAGATGACCAGCAAATATCAGACCCCAAAGCTGCTCTGCCTATACTTTACAGATGCTTCGTGGCAGGTTTCTTGAAAATCCCTTCACTTGCAAACCAGAAGTAGAGAGGAAATATTTTTCGAAAGGCACTAAAGCACACTCTCTAAACTGGAATATATTTTCTTGCAGCTGCTCTGTAGACCTGGAAAGGCCAGCAAAGAAATGAGAGTGAAAGTCAACTTCACTCTTTGGAAAACATTTTATGAGCATCTATGGGGAAAAAAATACCCACGTTTCTGATTTTTAAAAAAAATATGAAATATTGATTTCTACCAGATTTTTATTAATAACTTTTTTTTTTTTCCCTTAAGAAAAAAGGAGTAGGGGGAAAAAAGAAAAGAATGAGAAGGTAGAACAAAGAGATGTTTCCCTCAAATAAGAACATATCATTTACTCACAGCTTAGCATAATAACAAGGATCTCATTCTCAAAGGTCTAGTCTCTCTGGAAGAAACTTCACACTGCTCTATGGCTCATTAGCACAGCTGGAGGCCTCCAAGCCTGGCTGGGTCTTCAGCATGGCAGTGTCCCAGCAGGAGCACTCCCTGCGCAGGCCCCCACGAGAAACACTGTGCTGAGCTCCGGTGGCTGAGGCTTCAGAGTCTATGAGCTCTGTCTGATAAACACTGTCTTGGGTACATCAAAAATATGGTTGGTGAACTCAGCCTCTAGCAAAGAAGTGTTTGAGTCACAGAATTTTCATTTTCTGGGGGAGAAAGATTGCATCACTGGAAAACTTCTGAATCATTTTAACCAAAAATACAGGGGGTTTTGGTGACAAAAGCCACCTGAATCCTCTGTAATATAGTGTAGGAAAATGGTTCCCACTCTTCCAAATTTCTTTTTAAGAAGTAGGCATGCAGGCAAAAGCTAATCTGGTAACTAGATACTAGAGACCCACAAAATAGTCCAGCAGAAGCATGAATTATATTGCAAGAGAGCATCTGCCGGAAATTCAAAGTACAATTTTGTTTCATTAAAATTTTCTTTCAGAAAAAGCATTTTTATTTACAAGGAATGAGCTACCTGGACAGACTATTACCATTGCATTACAGGTATCTAAAGTGAAATAAAATAAAGCTATAGAAGTTTTGAGTACAGATTTGAGAGCAAGGTTTTTATAGTGTAACTGGTCAAAGAAAAGCTATTGAGAGAAGTGGGTAAGAGTTTTCAAAAAAATGGTTTTTTGCATGACTGACTAAGAACTGTGTTTTCTAAATGACAGAAATAATAAAGACAGTGCCTCAGTATAGAATTGTTTTGCTACTTTAGATTTGGAGACTATCACAATATGGCTCAATGATTTCAAAACGACTGAAGCAGTCTGTGGTTCCCCATGACAATTTCCCAGATAATCAGGTAAACTTCAAATAGTTTCAGGTTTGGATGAAAACCAACACTTCTGGCAGGTTTGACCTGATATAGAATGTATGAAACTCTGCATCCTTGCCTCATGTCTTGAAAAATATACATTCAAGTTCTCTCATTTTGAAGTTAAATCTCAAAACATCAATTCTCACACAACAGGGTCAGGAGGAAGTAAGATTGTGAAAGACCTCTTGTCTAGCACAGAGACAATCTTTATCACAGCACCTAGCTGTTCAACAGAAACTTCTGGAACGCATCATAGAAAGGCAAGAAAAAGAGGAGAAAGACCTACTAAGCTGAAATAAGCCAAACAAGTTTGATCAAATCCGGGAAAGATGGAAACTATTTTGCAAATGGCAAAGCTCCAAAACAGTGATGCCTTACATAAGGTTCAGGGAATGTTTCACTTGAAGATGAAAGGTACTCAAGTGTGAAATCTGTGATCAATACAGGAAGAAGAAAAAAAAAGCAAACCAGCCACAAACAAAAATTTCTGATGGCATTTTAATTCCACGTGCATTAGCACCCAGGGAGAAGACCAATGGCTGCATATACTTTAAATAAACTGCATGCAAAATATACAAAGTGTTCATCCTTGATAGTATTCACTGTTCCCTTATCAGTTACGGACTCCTTCATTTGCATTTTGTTTTTATTCTCTGAAGTCTTGAAAGAATTAGCTCTTATAAAATTAAATAAGTCTACTCTCACTTGCTAAGGAGTATTGCTGATCTTTTTAAGAACATTCAGGAGCTTCATGGAGCTATGAATATTTGCTCCTGAACCATTTAGCAACTTCAGGAAGTATCATCAGCAATTAAAAGAAGAATGCATTAAATTTGGAATTAGATAGGATAAAACCTTGCACTATTCCCACTGAAATCTCTCAGGGAGAAATATTGGCTGTATGATTTCAAGAAGGTCTGGCTTCCACTGATACAAATAATCCACTTAGGGAAAGCCTAGTGTCTGAAACAGCTTAGAAGTAATTTTCTTACTGCTACATCTTTCAGAAATTAAGTATTACCAAATGGTCTCTTGACTTGGGACAGAGCTAAGGAGAAAAGCCTGGCTCCAAAGAGTAATTTTCCTCAAAACTTGGCAAACATTTGGATTTGGTTTTCTGATTTGTTTTCTGACTCCTGAAAATGAGATACAAAATCAGACATTTGAATATATCTTTCAGCTAATGCCTATTTCTGTTGCCAATTAGAAATGAGAATGCTTCAGCACCTCAACTGAACACATATTTAATACCATGTCCAATTTTTAAGGCATGGGAACAGTAATTGATTTTAATAGGATTACAGTCAGAATAGTATTTCCATGTTTCCTAACAAGACAGAGAACAAAAGAATGGCTGACCTCCCAGGGCAAACTCAAAAGATAGACAACAGTCCTTTCTGATGTGCAATAAATCGAGCAGGCATGGCAGGAGACTGTTCTCTCCTACACCATACCTCTCAACACCACATCCAATCTACTTTTAAATACATTCAGGGATGGTGACTCCACCAACTCCCTGAGCTGCCAATTCCAGTGTCTGACCACACTTTCTGTGAAGAATTCCTTCCTGATGTCAAGCCTAAACCTACCCTGCTCCTATTTCACAAAGAAAGATATGGGAAGCTACAGACTGGTCAGTCTCATCTCAGTCCCTGAGAAAAAAATGTAGCAAATCTTCCTGAACATAATTTCTGGACACGTGAAGGAGATGAAGGTGATGAAATAACTGATTCAGTAAACAAGGGGATGGAAGCAGATGTCATTTACCTTGAGTTTAGTAAGGCTTTTGTCACAGTCTCCCAAAACCTATCTGGGAAGCTATGGCTTGTGCGGGTGGAAAACTAGCTGAAGCGCCAGCCTCAAAGAGCTCAATGTCCAAAGGGCAGTCAGTTACTGGTGACGTTTCTAAAGTGTTATCTTAGTGCTGATACTGGTGCAGCTTAATACCTTCATTAACAAACAGGACACAACCGATCATCGTCTGTTACCAGTGCTCTACTAGCAACAGGATCTGATCTTGGCCATAGAGCCTCAAGGCTGGAAATGGACCTAGTCTTAGTGTAATTGTATTGACTGGTGCATAAACAGCCATAACAACACACATCCAACCTGTGAAAATTTAATTTACTTGATATTGACTTCACTTTATTTGCTGTTCATCAGCCTGGACACTTCAGAGCAAGCAACAAACCTACTATTCAGCTTTTTTGAGAAGCAGCTTCAAGAGTTAGTTGTGACTGGGATTTCAGGGAAGTATCAGGCAGAGTATGTTAAGTACTCACAGCCACAACTGCAGAATCTTTTCTGATTTCCAGAAAATGGCCCCCATGGATACAAGCTTAAAATTTCAGCACGGGATTTCTGATGGGTAGGTAGACTCATAAAAAACGTCTCAGACATCTCAAGCTTTTAATATGCAATTTAGGTGCCTAATTCACATTGATTTCATGATCTGTTATGACATGTTTGTGTTCCAGAAACTAGATGGGAACTGTCACTTTCCCTTTGCTTTTCTTACTTGTCAGAATATTCTCTGCTCCGGTCTTTTTTAGATAGACTTGGCAGTGTGCTGTGCAAGTCAGGGCATCACGTTTGGTTCTTTTCACTTCTCTAGTCCCAGCTCAAGTGACCAAGCATATCCATCTAAGAACGTACGTGGCACATACAAATATGAAGGATTTATTGCCATTTCCCCATTTCTTTAAACAAGTGAATAGTATTCGGAGATGTTAATTCAAATGTTAGTAAAGGTGTTGTGAAAGACATCTCTTAGATAAAGCTCTTTTTTAAAACAAAACAAACAAAACCAAACCCACCAGAAAATAATTTGCCTGTAAATATTCTCTTTTGTTCCTCGGAAAGTATAAAGTATTGAAAAAAACCCAACCAAGCAATCCAAAAACATACTTCATGCCTTCTGCTAATCTCTGCCATGACTGAATAGAAGGCAACTGTGTGAGAGGTTCCTGCATGACAGATGGCACTGGGTATACCTCTTGGCACATATGTCTCAGCTTCTGTCCACTGTGTGAGACACTCAACATAGTAGCAGTCTATTAGTTTGTGTAGATCTGTCTGATGGTGCTGTAGCACTGCAAATTTGGCTTGTTCACTTTCTTTCCACCCTAAGGCTTCATGAAAAACCACATTATGTGCATTGGATTAGTAACTGCTCTATGCCATATGCATCTGCAAAGCCTCGAAGTCTACGCAACCAATCCCAAACTCCTTCAAGCCAAATACAGTCATCTACAATAACACTTACAACAAATACCCCTCAGTGATTTGAGGCTGATGGAAGACTATTGTGGAAGACACTCTCGATGGGGAGTATTGCATTCTTACCCAATTTTCAGTCTGCTTGCTGATTTTGTATCTCGGATATGCACTAATGCTCTCAGTGATAAGGAAACACTGCCTGACTGAAAGCATCTGTTTGATGCTGGATTCTACTAGAATTGAGTTTCCTTTGACTATAAAATAACATCCCTCCTCATTTTTTTATCTTGTTTATAATTTGAACTCATTCATTCAGGAAGACATTGACTCTGCCACTTGTAAATGCAAATAGACAATTCCTGCAACTTACCACTAGGAGCAAAACCAAAGCAACAGCAAACTGCCCAGAAAAAGCAATGATACCAATCTTGTAGTGCACTGAGTAATAAATATTTTGTAAACTATTACCAAGCTTGTGCAGTGGATTTTAAGATCTACTTGAAGGACTGCCTAAAAAACGTTGCTGATCCCACTAACATCCATTGATTTCAACAAAAGTGGGATCAGGTCAAAATGAAGCACATCTAAGCAAGTGTATGTTGTCTATCAGGAGCATGACAAGACCAACACTGGCAGCAATGCACTGAGCTTTTGTTCTATTCCAAAGAAAAAAGGATAATTTGTAACCATTTTATTCTTTTATAAGTAAATACTGAGTAGAAACACCAACAGCTAAACAACACACAGTAAACTCAACAGTTTCCAAGAATTCCCTTTAAAATGTAACTATATATTTTTATCTATGCCAACGGTATCTTATCACCAAATTTACTAATTTAAGTAGGCTTCTCTCAGAAGGAACGCCTGAACTTCAACTAGCAGAGTAAAATTTCCAGTAAAACTCAAGAGTGTCAAATTCTGGATCCTATACAAGGCTATGGATTTATCTTTAAAGCTACTCAAGGGACTGACTGAAGACACCTCCTCATTATTGGCCACCACGTTTTCTAATTATAGGGAGGAGATTTGTTTTAGTCTGTGAAGTTTGTATCAGAACTATGTCCTCTCAAATTAGTCCTGCAGTTTAGAACACATTAGTAGGCTTGACTTTTAGTAACTGAAGGTCACGATGTTTTTGTTGAAGGCATATGGAAGACAAAATAACATCCATTTGAAAAAGTAATCAAGTTTACTATACTTCAATTATATATCTGAAATTGATGTAAGGGAAGGCACCAATACCTTAATATTTTTTATATTC
The DNA here is from genome assembly GCA_013400555.1 of Jacana jacana. Classification (NCBI taxonomy): domain Eukaryota; kingdom Metazoa; phylum Chordata; class Aves; order Charadriiformes; family Jacanidae; genus Jacana; species Jacana jacana. The sequence continues at coordinate 19,236 of VZTM01037458.1, forward strand.
TTTCTCACTTGTTCACAAAGGATGGAAGGGCACAAATTGCTCTATGATTTGTTCATAAAACTATTCATATGGAATCATAGAATAGATAGAGTTGGAAAGGACCTTCAAGATCATCAAGTTCCAATCCTCCTGCCATGGGCAGGGACGCCTCCCACTAGAGCAGGTTGCTCAAAGCCCAATCCAGCCTGGCCTTAGACAGTCCCTGGGATGGGGCATCCACAACTTCCCTGGGCAACCTGTTCCAGTGCCTCACCACCCTCACAGTAAAGAATATCTTTCTGGTATTTAATCTAAATATACCTTCTTCCAAATTAAAGCGGTTACCCCTTGTCCTTTCACTACATTTCCTGGTATCAAACACAATTATTACAGATTTCAATAGCTGAACTGAGTACAAGCCAATTTCTATTTAGTTACATTTATTAAATCCTTCTGGAGTTAAGCACAAGACAAAGAACTACAGCAATCACAGAACTGGGCCTTAAATTTATCCAAAATATTAATACTCCTGGGAGGCTAAACAACCACGTAATCTGATTGAAACTATGGGATCATTTATAATAAAGTCTGCTGGCTTTCAAGATCTTGGCCCTGGTTACACTTCTATCAGCACCAGCGATGTGTAATTTAACTGGAGGCAGTGTAAAATGAGTAGGTGAGACCACAATCATGCCTTTGAGTCCCATATCAACCTCTTCACAACTTTTATTTAAAAGAAAAGTTTTTTCCCCTTAATTCATATTACACTTTTCTTCCTAGAAGTCCTGGCAGAAAAACAGTCTCTGTTTTACTTTCTCTCTCTTCTACTCTTTTTCCTCAGAGGTACATAGAAATTACACAGCACTTTGAGAAGCTGCCAAGGAAGTTAAGCTATAAGTGTCATAACAGGCATCACATTTCATGCATTTCTTAGCCAGCCTTGATGTAATGCAGGAAAGATCAGATGATCTTTGGCATGCCTGAGTGGAGGACAGACCCACTTTACCAGGTCAGAACTACAGAAGGAGGAAGCTGGTGTGAATGCAAGTTTACTTCCCTGGAAACATTCCAGCCTTGAAACTCACAGAACGCCCCTCTGGAAGAGCTTCAAAGCTTAAAAAACTAAGCAGGGAGATGAATACCTGCATGTTTTGTACCCCCTGAATCTCTCCGTGGGCATTTAGTGCCAAACTTACACTGACTGCGTTACAATGCATCAGACCAACTTCTCATTTCTGCCTCCCACCTTCTCAAGTACAGGCTCTATAAAGCAGCTCCAGGAAACAGTAGACCTGTAAAGTCTATTAAAGGCCAGGCTGCTGGGGAGCCGAGCAGAGACAGCAGAGAACCATGGCCAGTGACAAAAAGGAGATAAGGAAAAGACCATGACCTCTGTTACAACTTAGAGCACCTTCAACCTCCATTACTGACAGCCAAAGGTGAGTGTCTGGAGGAATCCTGATTCAAATAAAATACAACCCAGCTGAGTCCTGGTTTATGCCTCATCACCACTAGGAGGGCAGAGCTGATCCCCTTATCCCATCACTTCCTTTTTGCCTGTCAGACACAGCTCCATCTGGCTGTACTTCCTGTAAAAGTGGCAGAACCCCCCTTTTTATGAAGGGCACCAGTTTGCACTGGTGTGTTTGGGAGACTTCCTCATTGGTTCATGAAGTGGAAATTACTGCTGTCATGGGAACAAACTCAGCAATTTTGCAGAAAATTTGGAGGGTAGGTAAACAAATAAAGAAAGGACATTTTAAAACTTTGGTCTGTAAAAATCTAAGCCGAAGACCACCAAAGACAGATAAAAAACCCACTCTGGTACAAAACCTCTGCTGGTGCAACTGTGTTGTTTCCAGATCTCAGCTAAAATCTGTACTCTTCACTAAGCTACAGCACACAGAGTGGCCCAGGGGACCAGTTTGGAGATATTTGTGATATAGGCAAGCTATGGGCTCTGTTCTGAGACATACAGATGGACGTTGAAACAGCACTTGTACCATCAGAGTGGTAGTCAGCTGACAACAGTAGGGTTCTTTCTAGGAAATTTCATGAGAACTCAGGAGAAAATAGGACTGTCCGTACACTCGTCTATTTCCAACACAAGTACCACAGTGCTTTTAGCATCTCCTCCCACTATACATCTTAATTTTACCGCATCTCAGACTCCTGTAATGGCTTTGCATTCTTCTCAACTCTCATAATTCTAACAACGGTTTTAAGGAAAACTAAGGTTGTGGTGGGCTTACAAGGATCTTCCTACATGGAATAAGATCTTAAAAGTTCTGCAAATCTTATTTAAATAAAATTAATGAATTCAGAGGTAGCCAGTTTCTGTTGTGACTTACTCCTTTGCACAAAGGTTGAGATAGATTGAGACAGGAAGAGCACGTTCATGACTGTATCAGCTACAGAAGCAGAGAGGCTCCAGGGCACAAATGAAGGGGAAGCACCATTTTTCAGGACAGGAGGAGGACTGTAACTGCTCATCTTCTTTAGTGGAGAAGCACAAGTCTAGATGGAACTTCCTAAGTTAATGCATCCAAGTGCCCTGCTAAGGCATTCCTGCTAACTCTAAGATTGCCACTGTACAGGCACTTGTTCTTGGGACAAGACCAGGAAGAAGCACATGGCCTTTAACTTATTTAAAACTCAGCACTCACTGTTGATAATAGAGGCAGATAAAGCAAGATGTTTGTTTCATTTTTATTTAAGCAAGCCTTTTATCTAATTAAATCCAGTTCCTATACTTCCTCGCTCTCCCCCAAAAAATCTTAAAACAAACCCAAACCAGTCAGGACCTTCTTTTCACTTTCACTTTATTAAAAGGGTTGCTTTAAAAAAAAAAAACCACCAGAATTTTCTTCAAATGTCAGGGAAAATTAAAAATAGGAAGGTACCAGAAAAACCTTTTATAGTGCGTCATACAGTACCACATAATTGCTGAGCACCACAATTAAAATGATCCATTATGACAGTGATGTGACACATCTCTGCATTTGGTCTTTTAGGATGCAGCGAAAAATTAGCACAATTTTTGGTCTGTCTACCAACCCTTTTTTTTTTTCAAATGGGTTATTCACATACTCAGAGCTGGTAAAGTATTCTTTCCTTTAGATGCTGTGATAGAGGTGTATTTTAAACATACTTTACAGATGTTAAAGCAACATTATTTTATAGCCACAAAACCTGTTAAGACAAGCAGAGAGAGACTAAGACAAACTCTGGGAGATGTTATACTTTTAGCTGGACTCAGGAGGCACAGTTTATTTGAAAGAGTGCAGCCAGGGTAGTTATGTTGCCTTTTGTGAATTAGATAAGACTTGCAGGTGTGAAATTACTTTTGATATTTAGATAATTAAATTAATTTAGGAGAAAAATTCATGCTGACATTTATGAATGTGGATGCTGCTACAGCTCAGAATTAAAATGAAATGTGAAAACCCTTTAAAGTTGAAGCCATTTAAAGAGGCATTGGTGAATTATGTGAATACTGTGCTTTCTTTATGGTGAAGGACTGTCACAAGAGAACTGTTTTCTTCAAAAAACAATCCTATTCTATAATGTATAAATTATTATAAATGTCTATAGTACACTAGAATATAAGTGAGTCAATCTTAATTTTAACTAGCCTGATTCATGCCTTTTTTGTTCCTTTATACTATGTGAATTAAGATCATAAGATCTCATAATTTCATCATAACATGAATCAGGTTGATCAAGCATATTACCTTTGGCAAATCCACATTGTCTACTCTCAATTACCTCCTTCATCATGTGCTGACAACTGGCTTCCTAGAGGACTTGTGACATATTTTCCTAGGGACATAAGTGAGCTTGACCAATCTGGTCCCATTTTGTATAGGTTGAGATTATTCAAGAGAACCCTGATTTAGTCCTCTTCCTCTACCAGTAGTTACTCTCCTGTCTGACCCAGTTTCTGGGCACAGAGGCACGGGAGATGCTGCTAAAGAAAGAGGCAAAGAAAGTGTCAAGTACCACAGTCATACTTGTATCTGCCGCCACTAATTTAGCCAGCACATTTAGCCATGAGCCTACATTTTCCTCATTTCTTCTTTCACTGCTAACGTAGCTATAAGCACGCTCTTGATGTATATGGTCAGTTTCAGCTCTAGCTGAACTTTTGCTTTCCTACTATCACCTATGCCATCCCGGGCAAATTCTATATTCCTTCTCGGTCGTCTGCTCCTGCTTCTACCTCTTATATATGTTCTTTTTGCATTGGAGCGCAGTCACCTGGTCCCTGTGTGGTCAAGCCAGTCTTGTGATATGTATACTCATTTTCCTGAATCCTGGCATGGACAACTCTTTACTTCCTACACCTCCAAAGTTAGTCTGTTCTCTTGAGCTCCTTTGCCCTTCAGAGCTGCCTCCTGCTTGATCCCACCTACCAGCTCACCGAATAAGCCAAAGCCTGCTGTTCCGAAATTCAGGGTCTGTTCCCTGTTCTTCACCTACCTCAGGATCATGAACATTGCTGTTCCATGGTTGCTAGGGACAAGGCTGCCATTGATCCCAGCAACAAACTACATCATCTCACACCAGAGTGTTCGAATAGCTGAGACACTCGATCCTACAACACAAGTAATAGAGATCATTCCTGTAAGGCTGAAGTCCCAGAACTCAAAACATTTACAGGGGAAGGTTCATTGTACAGCAGAAAATGTGTTTATTTTCTTTTCCTTCCTAAAAAATATAAGGAGTGGCAACGGCTGTACTGTGTGCACATATGTATTTCATTATTTAGGGAAATTTGTATCAGCTTTTACAAGATACAGTTATCAATCCTGACGTGTCGCATAAATACATTTATTCTTTATAGAATAGGGCACCGGGGGATTTTGAAGCTGTGCTCTTATCCACTTTCTTTTAAACACCCAGCAATGACAACTGTACCAGTCTCCTATGAATTCAGAGGCAGCTGTTTATTTCTTTATGCCTCACTGTCTTTCTCCACTCTGTTGTCTCTTAAATTGTAAGCTCTTTGTGGCAGAAAAGCCTTTTGTTCATTGTTTTGTGGTGGGTTTTTTGGACAGCACCCAGCACAACGAGCAGTGAGGTTCCTAAGCTTTATCATAATACTGAATGACACGTGTTCAGTTTTTTTCCCCTATTTTTGTATCTATACAGGTGGCACGTTAGACCCTTTTTACCCAGCTCAACCAAACTCCAGAAACTGCTCCACCGACGTCTTCCCAAAGATAATGGTTTCAGCTGCAGTGAGCAGATGATTGCTCTGAATGCTTTTGCTCAAAGATATGTAATATAAATACCGTCCAATAAGTAACCTACAGATATAATCAGCTTTCTGAAGAGACAAAGGCACAAAAAGATGAGCAAGTTATCAGCTGCTATTACCAGAGGGTGCAAAATTATCTTTGTTACAGGGAGTCAGTTTGTTCAAAAGTAACAGAAATACAAATTGGAAAGAACATGATATTGTTTTTCATGAGAGAGGAAGAGAGTTAATTAATATTAACTGGCACTGGCACTATCTGCACACAGGTTTTTACAGTATGCACATAGGCCCAGAGAAAAGTTACTTTTGGATTTTGAAACTTTGGAACACCAGAACACCAGGGTTTTGTCACGCCTTGAATAACACCCAGTCACCTAAGACTAAACCTCACCTTTAAAAAAACCTGCACACTCCCCATAAGCATAGGAGCAAATTTCCAGATGGTGAAGAAAGTAAAACCAGTCTGTCTCCAAAAGCTTTGTTTCCTCTTTCTCCCTGTCCTCCTTGTCAAAGTATACACACTGCCCCTTCTACAATTAGCTGGTAAGCTGAGTTCCTTCCAGAGCTTAGCAAGTGCTACTTATAACACTACTACCTGCTGGGGAGAGGCAACAAAATCTATTCCTCTTGCCTCTGGAAATGATGCTACTCGGGTCAACAGAGAGGTGGTTCAACTACCTCACACCTGTCCCACATTTTTCAGCCAGTTCAGTACTGCCATCACTCTCACCCCAGCAGCTGTGGCGTTTAAGAACAGAGTCTACAGCTATCTAGTCTATTCAGGCATAACCAAAATAGCACATGATTTGAGGAACGCTGATGAATGACTCCATATTCTCATTTGTGTCTATATGTCAGAAGAATTTTCATTGTGGTGGCAATTTGGGTGGAACATCTTGCTGTTTCAGCGATGACTATCTATTCTGAGTAAGATTTGAATAAATTAGTCTCTCCTTTCAGCTATCTGAATAAATTCCCAACACTTTTAAGCAACTACAAAATTAAATATTGACTTCTCTCGAAGCCTGACTTGTACGTTATTTTGTACTTTGTGTATATTCTTGAGAGAATCTCTCATGCTCTGTAAGCTGGGTTTATGACACATGAATCTGTT
>VZTM01037461.1:0-35477 GCA_013400555.1 Jacana jacana
GACCATGAAATTAGTTGACAGAATAAATAGCAGTCTGAAACTGAACTTCGTGTTGGCAACGGGAAAAATTTTTCCATTAATCTTTCCCTGATTCCCATCAATTAGTATTTTCTTTCAGTGCTCAGAGATGAACAAATAGTGCTCTTTTATATGGACAGGTCTCAGGGACCTCACAGAATGACAACAGCAGACGTAATGCTAGAAATGAGTTTCAAGCATTATGGCTGCAGCTTCACTCTTTTAGCTGCACCAATTTAGAGCATCCAAGAAGTCACCCAGAACCAGCTTTTGGGATATTTTCTTCACTGCTGAAATTGGGGATGGTTTATCTTCTCACTTCCAATGCTGGCAATCAAAATTGCATGGTGATATGTAGGGATACTTTGGTTCCCTCAGCCACAATGAAGAAATGCTTAGTGTTCCCTAGTAAGACCTGCTGTGATGAAGCTGAGTGTGTTGTCCTCGGACTCTGAGCTCTGTGGGGTTTTACTCTCACTTTTCCCAAAGTGCTTGGCAAAGGACATTGCCCAAGAAGTTTGTTGAATAAAACATTCACAACAAAATGGTACCTTTTGTCTAATCACTCTCTGAAGGAAGGGTAAATAGGTTAATGACAAAACCCTGAGGGTTAGTCTGGAGAGTAAGGACATTTATTGCAATTGGGGAAGGATATCTTTGAAACATTGAAACCAGAGGGTTCCCTGCCTACCATGCTTGATCTTCATTAAATACTAATTTCAATCTCAAATATATTTCAGGGTTCTATTCAAATCGTGTGCCAGGAACTAAAGACAAACATCTTCAGTACATAAATGGAAAGAATTTTATTTTTCCTGTAACTGCCAGGCTAGCAAATTCCTTTTTGGCCCTGGAAGTCAAATCAATACTCTTTACTTCTATTTCATTACTAGTAATAAGTGGTCATCAGGTCAAATTATGCTGCCAGAAAAATGCGTAATCTGTTCTGATGGCCTGGTAGCATCAAAGCAGGAACAAGACATCACCAGACAGCATCTCTGACAGACTGCAAAATGATAGATTCACTGAAGCAGCAAAGGGATAATGCTCAGTGAAACAGTAAATGGTGTTAGGGTTAGAGTGAAGTTGGATTATGGAAAAAATTGGTAAGTGTTGATACTACTGGAATATGGAAAAAGAAGCTATTTTTCATGGAGAGGTACAAATATCTCCAAGGTTTTAATTTTGACTCTTTGCATGCCATAAGCTCACACTTGCTGCAGGGGTTTTTGTTGATAATATGTGATAGTCAAGACCTACTGTCTGGCAGGTGAAAAGGATGGCTGTCTCAAAAGGACATTTCTGCTGGGTGAGGGACAGAGGGTGCTCTGTGTGTTCTGGACCCATCCCTTCCTACCAGAGCATGATTTTCCCCACCCTCCCTTTCTGAGTATTAGTGGAGCAAACCATTTCAATAAGCGCCAAAATCCATCCCTGATTTTGTTCAAAACCTGCAAACCTGAGTCTAAGGTACCCCAGCAGTGCTTAAACTTTGCTGGCTTGTGATACAGGTGCTGGGGCCGTTCTCCTGGTCCCTGTACAGGGAGAATATAAATCCTGTAACTGCTGCTATCAGCTGAGTCCTATACCTGTGCCAAGTGCGGGGATAGAGTAACTGAGAGCTGCTGCTGGTTTATTTGTTCAAAGCATCAAAAGATTTCTTTGATGGATGTTGCAGGAATGAATGTAGCAGTTCATCTTCCATGGACACATGCCACAAAGGACCATGATACAAAACCAGAGTATGATGATATGATTATATGACATATATAAAAATATTTATATCTACACATGCATGTGTATATATATATATATATTATATATACATTAATTTTCTCAAGAGAAATGAATATAGGAACAGCCGTGCAAATAATTTTCAAGGAGAATTCCCTGATTAGCTAGACATTTTACAAGATTTGTCCTTAAAAATGTTCACAAAGAAGGATTGTTTCAAACTGGCCAATTGTAAAAATAAAATTATGATGTGTTTTTTTTAAAAGACACACTGCAATTTCAACACATTTCAGTGTTTCTAAAAAGCTGTGATAGTTTTCTCAGAAAACAATAATCACAGCAGAACAAGGCAATACTAATTGATGTTATATAATATTTTGACAAGCTGAACTTCACTGAAGATTCAGTCAAGTTACTCTGTTGTTCTGGTTTGAGGTATAACAAACAATTTTCAGTAATATTACATTTCGTTTGAGTCTCTTCTAACCAATGACTGAAATTAATGGCATATTTTTCAGACAGTGTCTGCTTCTAGCAGATATACCCTGATGTTTATAGTGAATACCAAGGAATGGTATGCGGAGAGGCTCTGCTATAACAACCAAGGTCAGCTCACTTTGTTGTGTGCCCTATTGGAGGGCTGGAAGCAGAGGAGTGTAGCAAGGCGGAGCAGACAGGAAAGGTGACCCAAAACTGTACTCTGGTGCAGGGCATGCATTCAGGACATTCTCCAGCCTCACTTCTCTCTGATTTTGCCTGCTACTTCGATTCTTTGCTGATACAGAAAGATTCCATGTTGATATATATTCTTTTCTCAACAGAAGACCGGTAGTAAAAACACCAGCATTAAGAGAAATAATCTGCAAAGTATTGATGTGTGCAGTATGATACAGTGTCCTGTAACACCCGATTCTTCATGACAAGGAATTAGTCTCAGTAGTTTCAAGGAAATGGTAGCGCTGACTGCCAGTGTTAGACAATCATTTTGGATAACTCATGGTATTATTTCAGCACTAAAAACCAGCTGCAGGTGGTGAAAGCTGCTAGCAATGGCAGAGGCTGTCCTAAAGATTTCTGGTATTATTATTATTTTTAATTAAAGTTTCTGGGAATGGAGTTTACTTTATTGTTGAAGTGCATGTCTTAAATAAGTTGAAAATAATATAATATATTCCCTAAGCAAATTGTTCTTTCAGGTCATCCCACTTGCACATTGAAAATTGAATCTCACCTTGGAAAAGCCTGAAATTTTAAAGTATCTTTTTCTCTTAAAGATAAAATAATGGATTTTAAAGAAGTCTTTGCATATTTCTTGTTACTGGTACCTTTATGGATACTAGTCTCCAAAAATCTTGAAGGGATTTAATCACATCTTTTATTTCTAAAGCCATTTAAAACTTATTTGGCATAAATTTTTATTGTTCCTCAATGTAACACTTTTCTCTGGCCTTCTTCATTTTATTGTCCAGTTCAGGCAGTACCGTGCACAGAGGTAGTCAGACAGACTCATGCTTACATTCATTTTGGTTATGTATTTCCATATAAAATTATCTTCCCAACCTTATTGCTTAATTTCAGATGCAGAGGCTGAGCCCATTTGTTTTGCCTCTTAGCAGGTGGCTGGGAAATAATGAAGAGCAGATAAAGCCAAGGTGCTGTCTTTAACATGCCTGCCTCTGTAGCCAAGCAGCAGAAGCAGCACAGTGACATAAATTGGTCTCAATGTATTTCACTGTGACTTATTGTGCATAATAGCAGTGGAGAAGTGTACAGCAGGCAGAAGTATTTTTCAGTGACATCTGTCTTCTCCATTATGGAGACTTGAGATGCTGTTTCACTGACATCAAAAGAACACCACCCACCCCACCTCTCCACCCTCCAATTTCTACATCCAGTGTATCAATGGCTTGAAGAGTAGAAATCTCTTCCCATGAAGCTTTTCATGCTTTCAGTCTCATTTCTTTGATCCCATTCTGGGCAGAAGTTTATTTTATTTGTCTTTCATGCAAAAGTTTTCAACCAAATTTTTCAGCATGATGGAGGGTTTCCTTGAAAGGTTTATAAGTATCCATTTCTTGCAGGAGAAAGAAAATTTAAGAACACTCTTAAGGATGCTGAACACCCTTTATGTCTTTTTTTCTTCTATCCCACCTGGATTGTCAGAAGTGGTAGGGCTACTTCTGCCCATTTCCTTTGTAGCCTGTGGGCTCTTTTGCCATGCAAGAGCTTTTTTTGCTGTTCATACCTAAAGCTTTTTATTCTGTGATACTTGTTTTCAAGTTTATATGAAATCTAACACCAAAGAGTTTGTTTAGCAGTTAGTTCTAGAGAAATCACATAGAGAGCAATGCTAAAAATATTATTTTATATAACCATCACTACAAATTACATAAAGCCCATAGAACTTCTCAGTAAAGAAGACATCATCCTGTTCAAGAGGGTTCACCTGTGGGGTGACAGAAGAGTGAGTGGGGAGCAAATTTTAGAGAAAAATTAATTTAGGGAGAAGGAACAGAACAATGTGTAGGATATAGAAAAAAGAGCATTACAGAGGGCAGTGAGAAAGTGTCATCAATAAATTTTCTTTGCAATAATGAATATGCCCGGTTCAGATCCAGGTCTGGACATATTTTGCCAACACTGAAATGAACCAATGAAGCACAGTTTCTGTAGGGATCTGCTGATTTGCTTTTTGCTTTGAGTTTTTCCCCTCTCTGTGTTTTGCATTCAGATGGACCTAAGAGCTCAAACGTCAGACTCTGCCAAACTGAAGACATGAAGCCAGGTTACTGATTGTAAGCATATGAGGGTGATGCATTTCAGTGTACTCTGAGTTCACGCAAACGCTCACACAGCTTGACTCATTGTGGCTTACAAATCCATGCAATAGCTTCAAGAACTATTTTTTTTTTTTAAAGAAAAAGAATGAAAGAAACACTGAACCTAATTTTCAGGGTTGTCATGAAATCCAGGTAAATTTCTTTCAGATCAAGATTCCTACAAGATTTTGCAGTCTATAAATCAATGCCCATCATCTGCTTAGGGCTGTGGAAGCCTGCTACTGATGTGCATGTGTTAACTCATTATGCTAAAAGAAATATGCAGCCTTCAATTCTGAGTTCAGTAGGTCCACAAGCGGTGATAATAGTGCTGTGAGAGAGCTGCAGAAGACAGGATGCTTCCTCCCTTCTTCTGTCCTTTGCTGGAGAGTCGCTAACTCAGGGGAGAATACAGTACTAAACTGTCTTTGGTTTGATGTTTGGTTATTGTTTAATTCTTGTGATTCTTTTGGTATTCCAAACTCTTTTAGAGGTCACAAATTTGAGAGCTGATATGCCAATGGATTGGGTCCTCAAAGCTGTACAAGTATTTTTTTTTTCTTAGGGAAGAAGGGAATTAGGTTTCATTCCTTATGGTGAACTTAATTTGCATTACTGGCATCAGGCCACACCTTCAGCAGTTTAAAGGGGATATAAAAGCACACTCATTGCATTAAATAATAACTCTGCTATTTAGCTATAACTGTATTTGGCAGATTATCTACCTACCAAGGAATTATTTCTGGTTTTACAGATCCAAAATTTATTGCTCTTTAATGGAATACAGTGCTTTCCTTTTGTATTCAAATTATGTCTTGGGGTGATAATCAAGAAATAATTGCTTCAGTGTGTCTTCAGTGCTTTTGCTAAGTTTTCTGGAGCTGCTCAAGGATGTCTCTTTCATCCTTTAAATAATTGTCTTATTTGGTCTTTTCTAATACCTCACATAAGCTTTTCATTGTTCTGAATGATATATGATCAGTAATCAGCTACACAGGTGTTGTTTACAAATATATTGTTTAAGATTAGCATTACTGGCTGAATTATCTAAACCCTGGATTTTAGCTTGCAAGCGCGAATTGCGGGTGGGAGACAGACGAGCTGGAGAGGTGAAGCTGGCATGTTTGGCATCTCCAAAACCTCAGTGCTCAAGTTCATTTCCTCTGTTAAGCCCTACAAGTTTAGAAAGGATGGAAAGATCTTCAATTTCTTTTCTTACCAAAGGAAAAAGAGAAGGCCTGAAGTTTGCTCCCACGGTGTGAAATTAGAAACAACCAAACATTCTAAACTAAACTTTGTAATATTTTTTCCTCAATTGTGTTCATTGTCACCATTCTGGAGCACTGGACGTCCATGGGAAACAGACCTAGCTGAGTAATATTTAGATCATAAATTATTGTTGCTCTTTTATTCAAGAAACACATTTGGAATGTGATTGGTACTCAGTCCTGTTCTGACTTAGCCCCACGCTTTATGGAGCCAGCATCACATCATCATGAAACGATTCCATGTTTTCATGATTTTAGAAAACCTCTCAGCTAGGCTGAGATGGGGTTTTTCTTCCTCCTAGAAGCACTCCTCATTGTAGTACTTCTGTTTTAAAATTTTGAACATGTTCAGGCAGAAAATGAGAAGATTTCTAGGTAGTAGACCAGATAGGTGTTTAAGTTCATGGGCTGCTTTGAGTAATCTTGAGTTAAACTTTCAGGAAGTGCTCTAATGAAATTCCCTGATTCTAGACTGGCATCAGCCTTAAAAGAGAGACACCAGAGCCCTGTCACTGCAGCTAAAGGCTGAGAGAGTCCACCATAAGCCAGAGATTGAAAAAAACAATTTTGTCTCCCTGCTTGATGTCACTGTGCCTGATCTTACAGCTACTGGGGAGAAAACACAGGAAATGAAACAATGCTAGGTCAAGTATGCCTCCAGAAGGAATACCAAGAATCCTTGAGAAAACAATGACAAGCAGGAGATGCAAAACATCCAGATGGAAGAGAGAGAAGGAGCTCTAGCTTGCCAGGCATCTGACCTGGCGGCAGCCAGTATTTCTGATGGGGAAAGGATCTTTTGTAGAATCATAGAATCACAGAATAGTCAGAGGTTAGAGTTGGAAGGAACCATAAAGATCATCAAGTTCCAAACCCCCTGCCATGGGCAGGGACACCTCCCACTAGAGCAGGTTGCTCAGAGCCCCATCCAGCCTGGCCTTAAACACTTCCAGGGATGGGGCATCCACAACTTCCCTGGGCAACCTGTTTTAGTGCCTAACCACCCTCACAGTAAAGAAGTTCTTTCTACTATCTAACCTAAAGCTCCCCTCTTCTAATTTAAACCTTTACCTTGTGTCCTGTCTTCTTTATCCAGATACACACAGCTGACTTTTTCACAGTGGTCAGAGGTGTGAAGAAGTTACGCTGTGCAGCGGTCTCAGTGGGCAGTGACAATGTGCACTGGCAACTTTGCTGGGGCCAGTGTCCAAGGTCCTGTGTCCTGGGGACAGCATAGCCAAAAACTCAGCCTTGGGCATTGTGACTGCCCCAGGGCCCGTGAATTAATCTGACATAGTCAGGATTTTTGCTTTGCCTTCTGTTAACAAAAGGTAACAGTGGAGAAATAGACTTTACATGTATACTGAAAAAAAACCCCCAAACCAATAAACCAAAACAAGCAACCCCCCACCCCCAAAAAAGAGAGAAAAAAAAAAAGGCAGGATTTTACAAGCTATGCATCATAAGCAACAGACAAGGATGTTGTATACTATAGCACATCAGTATACTATGAGGGCCATCTTGTGGTCAGAGAAAGTTTATTTTCTTGGAGTGTAGAGAAAAAAAATCTCATAGATTTATTCTACTCTTGAAGACACTGTCAGAGAGATTGTAAGTGTTAGAAATTGGTTCTGATCTGTTGTACAGGATGGAGCTGCTCTGCTGCTGGTCCTTAATTGGGTCATTAATCCTCATGTGATTGACAGTAGGGTTAGCTGTGATGCTGTGCCAATGAACAAGATACTGTGTTCCGCGGGTCAGGAAGGCTGTTGCAGACTCATAACTGGAATAATTTTTTCCTTGATGAATATTTTATGGTTATTTGTTTTGGAAATTTCTTTCATCCTCTATATTGTAGAACAGCTCTTTGAAATCCATGGATTAAATACCATCACAGTGCTAGAGTTAACGCTATTAGCTATTGTCAAATAACAGTTCAAACCAAGAATCAACATCCTTTCCACGGTTATCATCCAACAAACCCACTGTGTGCAAGAAAGATTTCTCAACTGCACAGCTCTTTAGCTCTAAATGCCAGTGTTTTGGATGAAAGACTAAAATATTGAATTAGAAGTCAAACCTGCCCATTCAAATAAAATGTATTCTCCATCACAGACATGGAAAGTTGGATATGATTTTTTTTGTATCACCTGATCAACAGTCAGAATTATTCCCTTTCTCTTTTCTTGTTTGCTTCCCAATAAATCCAGATGCCTCCTGAAGAACCCAGGAATTTTTCTGTAATGCTTCCCTAATGGGAACCGTCAGCCAACAGTGCTGGGCAGGCACAGCTTTGTTTAGTTTATAGCACCATGATCCATGGTCGATTAACTGGGCTTTTTTGGTCCTAGAAGAGGTGTGTTTACAAAAAGCAGCCCCACCATCTGGTACCATTGGCTGTAGGTTTGCTGTAGATTGATCAGAGTGAACAAGTATTTTTCTTGTTTGTCAGCCAGCCTTTGTCCACACACAACTGACTTTTCTAATAACATTAAGTGCTCCTTTTTGTGCTATTTTACTGTTACTTATGGATTATTTAATTCTTTTAATACCCCTGCAATGGTTCATTTGCTTTCTAAAATTATTCTTTAAAGTACTTGTGCAGTGAGAGAAAGAAAGTGTTGACTCCTACTGCAAGGAGCTGTTGATAGATTCAGAGATGCTGGCTGCTGAGCACTGTTGTAAATATTCACTATCTCAGCTCTGCAGGCTTAGCCTCTTTGCAGGGTGTTTGGGAATATCTGATAGTGCAGAATATAAAAGCAGAGCAGGAGAGAACTGCCTTCAGCTTCCAAATGAAATTTGCGGATTATAAAACCCGTATTTTAATGGCATGATCTCTCCTAGGGACCTTTTGAAAGTTAAACCAGCAGTGTCCCAACCAGACTTTATGGACCAGGCATATCCACAGCTCTCCTGTAGTACAGGCATGTGTCATTCACTGGGACTGTGTGTAGTGATTCCCAAACTCACAGCTTTATAACTCTCAATCTCAGCAGCGCTACCAGCTGCAGAGTCGGGAGTCATGGGCTGTCTACACCAGGCATGAACCAGCCCATGAGATATAACTTGGAAGAGGTCTCATTGACAGCAGCTATTCAGTAAAAACTCAGTTGGCCTTGTTGGTAGGAGTATGGTGTGATAAAACAGCCTGCTTCCTGTTTGCCATCTCAGAGGGGGAACCACTGTCACTTTCCAGGAGGGGAAATGAGAGAAGCATCAGGAGAAAAGGCACACGTGTCCTCAGGGGGGTGCCCCCTTCTCCCTTTCTAGCTCTTTAAGTGCAAGACTGCAGCATGTGGTGCTTTCACAGTGCCCTCTGCTCCGGGGTCATGATTTAGGTTACAGCAGAGCTCTCTGTCTGCTGTACATTAGTTGGGAAAGTAGGTATTTCGCAATAGGACAGTCACCAACAGTGAAGTATATCTAGCAAAGAAATCCGTGACACAGAAAAGGGATTGTGAGCTTTAAGTGAGTTGCACCTTTAAAGTGTATGTAAGGATTTCTATTTTTAAAACAAAAAGATTTCTTACCTCCGTCTGTCAGACTAGATAAGTATTTGAATCCTTATCAGAAATACTGGTGAGTTTTCTTGTGACACTAAAACACTCTGAGGTGATCTGTTAGAGATGGAGTATATAGTCTGGCTGAAAGCATACCAGATGTGCACACATATTAGTGTACACAGCACAATTTCTAATGCTCTTTAATGTCCTGGTAAGAAATAAAATAAATAAATAAAAATCCTGTTAAGAAATTCAGATTAGAATTGGTTTAAATGAGACTTTTTTTCCAAAAAAAGTGCACACATGCACACACATGTATGAATACATGTGATGTGCTTTTAATTCCTTGCTTTTTTACCTGAAACAATCATGATCCTTGAACTATAAAACCCCTGAGTCCAAGCTGGCTTGGGGGTCTGTCAGCATGGGTACATTTGAGAACTTGAGGGGGCATTTTGGCATAGTTCTCCAGCTTTTAGAGGATTAAAGATCTATGGGTCCAAGGTCAATTTGCAGGAGTTGGTTTCATGCTGACTTTTGTCTAAGTCAGACTTTTCTCCAAGCAGCTGGAAGAAAACTGATTTCAGTTTTCTCAGGGAACCTGTGCAGATGAATGGAGGAATCAGTGGCTCAGCACAGGGCAGAGACCACTTCTGAAACCCTTTGGGTATGGAGGAACCCTGGTGTGAATAGACTGAGTTTTCTGTCTTGGCTAGGAGAGGTAAGAGGCAGGGTTCCCTCTCTGACTGCACTGACAGGATTATTTGCCTTCTGCTTTTTCATTTCACTGGATGGGTGGGAGGATTCAAGTATTTCTCCCACTTGTTCACTTCCATTTCTCACAGCATTTGTAGTAAGTGGTGAGTGCACAAAATTATAGCTCTTTAGTGGGTGAGAAAGCTGCTTGTTGCAGTCAAAATGAGACAATTAGACACTTGACAACAGACTTTCGCACTTGCACAGAAGAACAGAATAAATGAGATGTCAGGAATGATTCTGATGCTGTACCCAGAGCTTTGGGTGCGTCTTGCCAAACCTCAGGACAGATGCTTAACCTTCTCATCTTCTTACGGCATTGCCACTTGTTAATAAAATTCCACCACTCAAAGAAACCCCCAAATTTTTCCTTCTGTGACTGTGTTAAGTGTTATGCCCTGTGCTGAGACACTTCAGAGGGTTTAGCCTGTTCTTTGGAGGGATTGTATCTGTGGTGCCTTCCTCTTTGCAGGGAATAATTACCCCTTTGCAAAAAAGATACAGGCAAACATCTACCTAATACTCTAACTAAAGCCTCAGCATATTTTCATATTAATAGCAAGGAACATTGAGCTTTGACATGTTCCTTAGTATTGAAATGTTAGCAATGTTAGTCAAAAAATGACATGAACCAGGCCGCATCGAAGTAATTGTTAAAATTTCATTATAGTAATTGCTACTTTTGACTCTGCTACAGCTAGCTCATATTTTATATAAGGATATGATCACATATAGTTCAGAAACGGTTAATATAATTGATTAATTATTATTAGTTACTTTGAGAAATGCAGACCATTGTGTTATTTATCACAAATAACATACAGACTAGCAAATTGGTACCAATGGTATATATCTGTATCACATATTTTCAATAGATTCACTTTTAACTCTCTGGAACTTAAAAGCATCCATGTGGAAAGCATGCTCTTAACATTTTAATTAATTAGTTTACCTAAACCAGTAACATAAAGCAGGGCCCTGTGGCACTGGTGCTGTCTGGTTTATTATCACCCTGCTACATTTTTGGCAAACAATGCACAAATTTCACTTTGTAAGAACTCCCCTTGGATCTACTAAGAATCAGGAAAAGAGAAAAGATATAGACTAAGAATGCTATGTTTGCAACTTGCTCTTGCTTTTTGTCCCTTGTGACAGTATAGGTTTGATGTAATATTTAAATACAAGCAAAGCAAAGTCATTGATACAATTTCTTTCTTGTGCCATGATCTATTTAGGCTGAATTCTGTTGACAGCTGAATAACACTGTTACCTGCCAGTATGATTATAGCAGTGTCCGCCTTCATTTTCAAATCCAATTTGCATTTAATAAAATGAAAGATGAAAGCAACCTGGCTGAAAGTGCATCATCAGCATCAGCTTGCTGAATAATGGATTTGAAAGACTGGAAAGAAGTCACCAAACTAGTTACGATGTTGGAGTGAATCTAGGGCAGGGAAACTTCAGCATGACTTATTGCAAGCCAATGACATAAATCATCCAGGAGAGGCCAGTGAAGACCAGCTACAGTGCTTATTTATTGTAGGAGAGATTGGCATTAATGAGCTGGCGGAGCAGAATGCATTTGTCTGGGATCAAAATATCATTGTGTCCTTCAAAGTAATGGTGACTATCCAGAAAACTCTACAGCCAATGTGTCCAGAATTACCCCTTACTCTGAAACATAGCAGTGTTCCCTGCTGACCTCAATGCCTTACCCACATACTACTTTGCACCTCCATGTAGCACCAGGAAATGCAAGAGGTGGAAGCAGTCCAGCCATGATAGCATGGGCTAATCCGTTGCTCTGGCAAGGTCAGCAGGCCTGTTTGGGAAGTGCAAATGGCAGGAGAGGGGATGAAAGCTCTAGGTGCTGCTGCTTTTTCAGCTTGGCTTTCCCAGATACGGCTGGCATTACCTAATTTATCCTCACTCTGACTCTATTCCGTAGTGCTGCCGTGGGTGGGAGGGTTGCGGGGGAAGCTGGCGGCAGTATTACTTACAGTTCGTAGTAAAACGAAAATCAATCCCTAGTGAAAAATGTTGGGTAGCTCTCACTACGAGCCTGCTTTTTGGACACAGGCAGGTAAAATAATTTCAGCTTTGGTTCTTGTAGGCTGAATTATTGCTGTTTGCTGCCTTTGCGCAGAGAGGATTGAAAGTTTGTGGGTTTGGGGGTAGTCTTTAATAAGGCCTTTTTTCTCCTCTGGGGGATAAATATTCAGTACTCAGACCAGTTTATAGTGTAGTTCCGTTTTCAGCTTTGATAGCTGTTCAGCTTCCATTTCTAAATCAAAAACCTTTACAATGAAGATTTTGGATGCAAAAAATGGAAGTAGTTGGGTTTGTCTGTGGGGGATTGGGTGTAAGGCACCTTCCCTGACTACATACATATGCTATTTTCTTTCCTTTTTCTCCTGTACTTGCTAGGCCTGTTACCTAACTGTCATTTTCCTGGCTGGATTTCTTGTCTCAGGGTATTTATTTCTCTTCTGTCTACACCTGGTGCTCGTAAGTGTCTTAATTTTGTTTTTTCCTGACATGCTCCTGTGATGCTTTATTTCATAAAAGAGGACACCTGGCAGGGAAGCCTTGTTTAGCCCAACGGTTCTCAAGAGTGTTTATTGAATCAAAGAACTTCCTGATGTTTCTGAAGGCGTAAATGAGTTCGGCTACATCTAACATTCAGAGTTGTAAGTTATTTTAGTGGTCGTCTTTTGCAGGAAATGATAATTACACAACAGTAATTTCTTTCAAGTTTTAGTATCACAGGGATTGCAAGGCATGGGGGAAACTTTGGTTTCAAAAAATCCATGTATCTTAAAAGGGATATGACTTTATTTGGGTATTAGTGCCGGCATGATCCCTATAATGCTTGTCATTTTAACAAGCTGAAGTAAATATCTAAAAGTTACGCTATATTAAGCAGACTTCTGAAGTAAGGAAGGAGGACTTGAATATACCTAACCACTAAAGATGTGCAGAAAAGCTGTATAAATCATACTTCAGGAGCTGATGTAACTGGAACCAGGATGTCAAAACTTTCAAGGGCCTGACAGCTATCAGCAGGACCTTAAGCAAGTGGAAGCTTTTGTTCAGTGGAGCTGATGAACAGCTCGCTGATGTTAATAGGATATTTTCCATGTACTTCAAATTTTTGGACTTTGAATCAGGTCTAACGTTTTCACTGAATGTGTGATATTGCACTCCCTCTGTTGTCATAAGAATGACACCTTCTTCAGAGGAGAGATTATTTTCTTTTGGAAAGGGAGGTACCTGCAAAGGAAATAATTGATAGTCTTAAATCCTGTACTTTGGAAATTCAAGTTCTTTTTTATAATCCTCACAGAATAGGAAAAATGACTAGCAACTTCACAATACTTAAAGCACACCTGATAATGGAGTAATTATTTTACACAAGAGCACATTCTTATTGCAAAGATGAGCATTTAGTTCTATCTATACACGGCTTTGTAATAAAGGTAATAATTTCCACCAGAACGTGTATGATTAACTGAGCAAGTCAGTATAGAGTTGTCAATCCTGAGTGTTCTAGTAGCAAGGAAAGAACAAGGACACCTTGTCTCTGATTATTGTTACTGGGGTGGGGGTGGGCAGAAAGATCTTATGAATAGTGTCTTAAATCACCTTAGGTATATCCTTTATATCCACAAAATACAGAATATAACAGAATGGGGGGTAAGCAGAAAAAAGAAGCTAAAATGACTACCTGCTTGCTGCTGAATAAAGCTGTCCCTAGGAAAAATCAACGGTGAAGTAGAAACAAAAGATGGGGAAAATGCATGATATGTAGCTGAGGAAAAAATTATGGAAATAAAGATAGAAAAAATAGCACAATGTAAAATTTAGGAGAATGACATTATCTAAATTAAAATTATACTTCATTGAAGACAATAAAAATATTTTAAACCACATTTTTCACTATTTTGGATCTGTTTTTTATTTTTTATTTTTTATTTTTTATTTTTTATTTTTTTTAAAGTAGTAAGAAGCATAAAAGTGAGGCTCGGAGCCATTTTGTTAAAAGATGCAGGAAGCAATACTTTGCTTTCTAATAGTACATATGAGCAGATTAGTGTAACCTTAAAAAGACTGTTTCTGTTTTTTGCTGCTGTTTAAACTGATATATGTATCCGTGGTTCATAATCTATTAATGGCAATGTTACTTTCATGTATTTTGGGTGAAAGAAATGCTCCAAAAAAGAAAAAAAAACACTAGAAGTATGCAGTACAATCTTCATTGTGCTGCTAAAGTTAAATGGAACATAGTGGAAGTTAACTCAGATTTTTAGGACCAAACATTAGTAATTTACAATTTATATCAATGGTGTGTCCTTGTGTATCACAGTAGCAAGAACTGAAGTGCCTGTTGAGACCACTATGCTGGTAACGTTTTGGAAGGTGACCACTGCCCCTCACTTTAGGGTAAGCAGCTTTCTTGGGCCAAGCGCTGTGCTGATCACCACAATATAGAAAACAAAGAAAGCTTGTCTCCTCATCCCCAAGGTTTTAAATTGCATGGTTTGAATTCTGATAAACTTTTGCTTGCACATGGTGTAAGCAGTGGAACTATCTGCAGTATTTCAGTTTGTTGATGTCACGTGGCATTGAATTCCACAGACTGTATTTGCATGAAGTAGAGTGGTGGTGCTTTTTGTTTTGTTTTGGTTGTGGTTTGTTGTTGTTCGGTTTTTTATTTCTCACTTTGAATACTGCTTTGAGAAGACAAAGGAGTCTGGTCTCAGTTCCCTAAGCCCTGTTACAACAAATTGTTGTTTTATGGGAACAGAGCACTGGCAGAGGACAAAGACAAGGATGTATTTCTTGGTGAGGACACAACTGCAGCAAGAAGTCAGGACCTCTGAGCAGTATGAATGTCACATCAGTGTTTATTTTGCCCATTTGCTGATTTACTGTTGTTCAGGTGCTGTCAACACCTTTGGCAGGAGAGAATGGGGACTGAATGGATGAGGCTTCTATGCCCATCCTCCTGAGGGCCGTTTGACTTTTGAGTTGTTAGTACTTTGCTACCTGTGCTTACACTGGTACTTATTTGTAAGTGAGGTGTTAACATGCAAAGGAAATATCTGTATTCCGCATATATCGAGTAATATATCTTAGAAGAACCCAAATATTTCTTAGTGCCAGATGTTATTAGTGATGTATTTTATTTTCTAATACAACTTGAGAAGATTAGCACATGGTATAGTACATATTATATGATGGCTGGACAATATTTGTCTCTTGTTTAAAAGACCTAAGCTACACAATAATGCTGTGCCAGTAAAAGAATCAGTTAAAACCATTCAGTCAGTCACTCATATTTGTGAAGCCTACACATACTGTGAAGGTAGATTCTTACTAGGTTTGAGCTACTGAAACAGGATATTGCCCTCTACAACATTTATCATGTTACTCAAATGGACTGGGCTGTGTATACACAAACATTCTCACCCAACTATGAAAGTCCTCAACCAGTTTAATGTATCTTTGTTCTTTCTTTGCAGCTGGTAACAGAGAAAGCCATTTTATTTTGGGAGTATCTTATTAAATCTGTTATATTCTATCCCCTAGGGCTGCTTGTGGTTTCATTTCTCCGTTGAAAGGAAACTTGCAGACCATAGGGAAGTCCATGCCAGTCCTCACCACTCACTAACTCACTCCTGCTCATTCAAAGGTATAGGCAAGTGTTATAAAGCTGTAGATTTGGGATTTAAGGAAATCTAAGCCCCCACGGTGGAAAAATTATCTGGTGACACAATTACTTCACAGTCCATGGCCATAGACAAGACTGGGAATTAGGTACCCTTAGACTTGTATATTTTTCTTTGACACAGAGATGGAAGAAAGCAAGTAGCACCCAGAGAAACTTCACAAACCGCTTTCTGAAGAGGATATACTAAAAAAATAGGGACTATAAAGTATGTGTGAGAAAAAGCCAACGTCAGTCTCAGCAAACCCGATATCCCTAGAAACGGAAATGATGAGGCATGGCTATATAGAAGTTACATAGATATGGAAAGGGTTGCGTTTAAATTGCAGACTGTTTAAATTCTGTTGTCAATCCACATGAATGATCTCTGACCCCTTGACTTCTGTCATTCAAAAAAATTTTAGTATAACTAAGTATATATGCTTATAATTAGTGTTACTGCTAGACCCTTTCAGTCATCTCAGGGAGGGCTTTTCTAAATACCATACTCTGATCAGCTAAAATCTTACTGAATCATCCTTTCTCCAGTCATAATTTTAAGAAGGACTCTAACATAATGAAGCTGATTTGTTTTATCTCCCAGTCTGCTCAGAGTAGAAAAATATACTTTAGATGCAAATGTTTGCACAAAGAAACATAATTTTCCAAAGAAATACCCCTGAAAAGGAACATTTTCAAGAAACACACGGTGAGGCCCATCAATGGGTTGTTGAACCCAATGCTTTATTTATCAAATCATGTTTGTGGAAGGTACTTACAGCACCTATGATGATCTTGATTTATTCCATTCTCAGCATGTATTGCCTTTTCCGTCATTCAAAATTCCATTTCTACAGGATTGTAGCAGTGCTATCAAGTGCATAAGTATACAGAAAGCTGGTCATTCTGCACTTCAACTCTTCATGAGAAACTATTCTTTTGTTTTCTGTATTTTTTTCTTGGTGTAATTTTTGTTTTGCTGGTCAGTTGATTGTCTACAGTGAGATCATTAAAACTTTGTATAAATCTGTTTAGTGAGAAGGACTGAATGACAAACCTGCCTAAAGATCTTTAAAAATAATTTCCTTAGCTTTTCAGGGAGCAGTTTGTAACCTCATATCCAAAAGGAATTGTCAGTCTCTCTTGGTAAGCACAGTGCAGGACCACACCAGTGACTGCGGTCTGGTGATTGTGTCAAAGCATCCCTAAGATATGAATAATTTAATTTCTTCTGTTCAAATCTCAGCAAGGTGAGGAAAATGTTATAAAATTTACTCAAGCTAAGGCAATGATACTTTGAATGCATCCCTAACTGAGCATTTCCATGTCACGCTAGAGACACTGGGAGATGGTAAGTAGTAACAAGAATAGAGGGCCAAGAAAAGACGCAGTCATCTTGTTTTTTGCAGGATGAATTTCTGCTCCCAGCAGGACAACTTCTGTTAACTTCAGTGGAGCCTATGTACTCAGTGCAGGGCAGGACTTCACAATTTTTTCCTCTGAATTTAACATGAAGAAAACTTCAAGAAAACTTCAAGAAGCAGGTGATGCTACTTATCTATTGGATTTGTCTGTAAATGCATTGAGTTCAATTTTTTTCTCTTTCTTACAGAATAATCATTCTCTATAAAAGTGCTTTTGGCGTAAGAATACATGTATAGATACTCACAGCTCATTATCTCTCTTCCTATATACAAATGCACTTTTTATCACTTAATTGCTTCTAAAAAAACAATCTGAAGGTTTAGTAATACTTTCTAATGTTGTGGTAAAATATCTTTCCTTTCCTCTGATGATAGCTTTTTTGGATCAATATTTGTGTTCAAAACTATAAGTGATCAGAAAATAGAAACTAAAAAGTTCTTTTTTTTTAACATGCATGTCTCAGCCACCTGAGTCAGGCTTTAGAAATGACAGAAGTGTCTGAGACACTGAGCAGACTTTCGTTGTTGTTTTAAAACCAGTAGGGTGATATCAGTCACTAACCGGAAGAAAATAACTTTGTTTTCTGAAATCCTTCGTTCAATGGCATCAACATTCAGAAGTTCCTATCAGTTAAGATAGTTTGACGCTCTTCTAGTCAATATGCACAAAAATTCAAAGCCATATTGCCAAGTTACAGCTGTATGTCTGAGACTAGAATGTGCCTTTGGAAATGCTTGTTCAGTTATGTAAACGCCACACTATTACTCTGTGTCCTGCTTTATGTGTGAGAACCGCAGTGCCGAGTTTTAGATAAAGTTCAGGCATGTAACTGTGGGGAACGCCAGCGAGCGTTAACCACAGCCCTCTCTCTCCACCTGCAGGCTAGGTGATGAACTTTCAAGTGACTGTAATGCGAGAAATCACAGCATTCCCTTGACAGCAGAGATAGTAATTCAGTCTTTGTTTCCAGGTGAAAGCTCAGACAGTTGCTTGCCACTGTAACAGAAGTAATTGCAAAACAAGAAGTGTTAGGGACCAGTCCATGGCGTACAGTGAACTATGGGTTTATTGCCTTTTATACGTTTTGTATCATTTTTAATTTGCCTGGATTAGGATTATCCAGGAAATCTTGGAAAGATTATTTGAATTATCTGGGACTGAGAGGAGATAATGTTGTACGTATTTGGGGCAAAGTATTGTATTGTGCCACATGAAGATTTATTTTTCAACATCATGACCAGAATTTTGGCTTATTTACAGGTAGATAACCTAAAGATTGAAAGACACCTCAAACCAGGACATATGGTAATACAGAATGAGAAATGTGAAAACAGTCTGACACACTAGTCAGGACTTTGCAGTCTGGGCTAGGCATACCTAACCAAAAAAGGGCAGTAACCTTGTTTGCAGGCTGTTTTCACATCTGGCTGAGTGGGAAAGATTTATTCTGGAAAAGCTGTCATGTAGGGAAAGGGAAGGGGCACAAACAGGGTGTGACAAAAATAATTCAAACAAGAAAACCAACAGCTGGTTTGAGTTGAGTCAATCCAAGTACCAGTTTATGACACCCATTCAAAAAGAGGGGAAGGCAAGTTGGCCAGGAAAATACACAGCTAAAATTGATGGGATTTTAAGGAATGCAATTTGCTAGAATTACAGAACTGAAGATGGTTTTGTATACAATAAAGATGTCAGCAAAACAATATGCGCTTTGATCAGTTTGTGTAGAAACTAATTTGAAATATGTTTATAAAAAGTTTAAAAGTAGTGCAAAAGATTAGTGAGGACATGGGTATAGTTTTCCTTGTGCAGGTTTGACAATGCTTTTTGATGGTCTTTACTATGCTTAATAGATACAGAAAGAAAGTCACTCCAAAGATGGCAAAGCTCACAACAATGTACTGGTTTATGCTAGGTAAAGATTTGTTGTCTTTGCTTCTTTTCCTTTATCAGAAAAATGGAGGTAAACCTAATTTTCTTCTACTAGTTGTTTGTCTTTTTTTTCTGATTCTGGGCCTTGATGTTTGGGCAGCTCACTGACCCCAGTAGCCCTGACCTCAGGCTGGTGTTTCCAAGCACAACAGTTAAAACTGTAAGAATATTGTTACCAGTAATAGGTATGGCATCTGACAGGGGAATATATCTGTAATATTTTTTTTTCACTTTCCCTTTCAAGAGAATAGAAGTATCTCCAAATTACGGGGTTGGTTGCAATTTTTTATCTCTTCTTTAAAAGAGCAGTGTCTGTGATTATGTTGCTGCTGCCAGTCATGCCAAGTGCTATCAAGGTCTGACTGTTGCAATTCCACAGAATAAAAGTGCGTGTGTTTTATTAGTCAAAATTACATTTCAGCTGAAAGGTTTACTAAAGATGAAATGGAATTTCATTTTGCATTAAACAGGAGAGAGTATGAAGGAAAAAAATCCTATTACAATAAGAGACAATGCACTCTGTGTGTGGGTTTATAAATTTGACCCTAATTTTGGAAATGGATCTCTAATCTTGCTGTGCAAGCAGCACATGCTGCACAATAATAGCACAACTATAGCATTAAGTTTTAAAAACTGCACCTTCAGTGTGTCAGACATTCTTGGAAATGATCTAGCTTTTGAGGACTCTGAGTTAAAGGCAGGTTAATGTCAAAAAAGAGATGTGTTTATTGAAGAAACCACATTTACCTACTTTTAATGTTGCACTACTATATCTCCTGGTTATTTGCAAGTGTCTGATATTTCCACTGAGACAAATTGCATGGCAGTTAACCTTTGCAACAGCTACTCATGGCTGTTGTTGGGCAAGTGGCTTATCTTGGCAACTAGGTAGACTATATTCATATTCTCCTAGGAGGTCATCTAGTTGTCTCTGATACTTGATTCTTAGGTACTTCTTCATCCCTATAAAGTCTGAGTGTCTTGCAGGTTTAATTGTACCTACACTTAAACTGCTTCAGCTGGATAGGAAATTGCACAGAGTAAAATTGAGGGCTAATTTTCTAAGGAGATATAAGACATTTTATGGTTGTAGTTGAGGTGTCTAACTCTTGGGTGCCCTGATAGTCCATAGGATCAGTAGGGCTCAAGGATGGGATTCATGAAAACTGCTATGCTCAGAGCCACTTCAATAGGCCAGTGGGAAATGTCCTTTCCATCTGGTAGGCTCTTAACTCCAGGCTATAGACAGAAGGCTTTGTGCACCAAAGACTCCATCCAGAGAGGAGTAATGAAGCAGTGCCCCTTGCATGCTCCCTAATCTTAGGGTGCTGACCTGGAAAGCTGTCCAGCAAGTCTTATCCCCATTGTAGGGAGAGTTAGATGTGTTAATAATGACAAGGACAGATGAATTATAACATCTTACTATTCCTTTTCAAATAACCTTTACTCTAAAATGCTCAAGGATATTTATTCTAAAATCCTTTAGGGTATTCATTCCTAGGTAGGGGATTCTCAGTATTGCTTTCCTTTTTCTGCAACCTATACTACTTGAAACAAGGGGATGATGCCCCAATTAAATGGATGATTGCTGTAATTGTGGAACATCTTCAAAATGAAATGGGAATAATTCCTGCTCCATGTGCAGGCAGTACCATGGATATCAAGGATATATGCAGGCCCAATATAGAAATGCATAATAATAAGGAAGCAACACTAGTTACATTAATGTTAGTGAGTATTACATATAAAGTCTCTCTGACCCAGGGAATGGTAAGAGGTAGTTTGTACCAAACTGCTTCTGCAAAAGAGAGTAAGTATGTCTGCTCTGTGCCATGGAGGGGCAGTGCAGAGACACATACCTTGTGGCATTCAGGCTGCTGCAGAACTGAAATAATATAGTTGCATCAGCATGTTGCAAATAAGGTCTGCCAAGACGACTGGCATCATTATCTAACCTAGTGGTTGTTGAGCTTGGCCAAGAGTGATGTATTCTTGGTGCCAGTCTCTATGTCCTTGATTATTTCTGGCTTTTTTTTTTTTATTATTTTTTTTTTATTTTATTTTTTTTTATTCCAGATGCCATCTAATTTAGATGTTTGAACATCCCAGGGAGCAGAAACTGGGTCCCAGGTCTCTTCCACTTGGATCCAGGTTTGTGTTTCTTTGTAGGCTTTGCCTGGCCTAATCTCTCCCATGTTTTCCCGCAGGAGATGGAAACTGTAGTTTCAGTCCTCCTCAGTGGGAAAAAGCCTGGAATGCAGGTCTACCACTTCCTAAGCAAATACTCTATTCGTGTATTATGCAAAATGCCATGGCTGTGAATAAAAACTTGGCATGCATTAAGAGTGCTCAAAGCATACCAAATAAATCAGACTCTTCAGGAGGGACAGCTAGTTTGTAAATCCCAAACAGCCTTTGTGACAAAGAAGTGCTTAGATTGTCAGCTCAGCTTGGATTTTTCAGAAATCTAGTGCAAAATCCCTTTATGTCTTCAGTTTTCATTACCCCCTGAGCTGTAAGGCAGAGTATTCGTGTTTGACGTTCAGGATGAGGTGCATTTCAGCCCTTTGCATGTCCTGTGCACCTTTAGCGGCTGGGCCCCAGAGCCCAGCTTCTGTCAAAGGTTGTGTGTCCAGAAAGCAGGAGCAGAGTGAGGGTAGGAGCAGTACTAGAGCTCTTTGAGGACACAAAGCCTGGGAGCGTGCAGGACCCGGTGAATCAGGATTCAGCAAAGGAGGCTGGTGAATGTTTCAACAGGGAAAGCACACGCAGATCCCCAGTCTGCTTGCATGTTCAAAAGCTGCTTCTGAAAGAAAAGGAGAAAAATGGTTGTGGATAATATAAAGAAGTTAATTTTAAAAGAACTGTGTGGGGTGGTTTGAATTCAGCTCTGAAAGGGAATAACCTTTTAACACACAGTTGAGCAGTTAATGTCTGAACCTTACTAGTTTCCTGAAAAGCGATGCTTGTTGCTTGCTGAGTGCTCAGACCAACTGCCCAGAGGCTGCAGCCCATACCTTAGCAGCCAGAAGACTTAATAACAAGCAACCAAGCGTTCTTTGGTGCAGCTATGCTGCACTTGGATAACTGCTCAGGATGTCCTGGAAAATGATGTCTTACATCAATATCACAGGTGAGACATTTGTGTCTTAGTTCTTGTTTCAGAAATGTGAAATTAGAAAGCTTGACATAACTGACCTGGGTACTGTTGACCTCTACTCAGAAAGTTCTTACTACACTGGCATATCTTTTCCTCGACAATACTAATTCTCCAGTTGAGCTACACAATGGCTTACATATGCTAAATCTATTTATGTGTTCACAGTATAAAGCTTGCCAGGCCTTATTTGCATTTGTGGTTTATAAAACCTGAATATGATTTCCTGAATGTGTGATGGTGCCATATATCGTCCCCTGATATGCTCTGAAAACCAGCCTCCTAATGACTTTTAGCCTATTCCTAAGGCTACTTACACTATCGTAATGTTGTTGAGTTACCTCTAACAGCGCCAGCAACTCACTACAGAGACTTCATTCCCTTGTGAGATGGCAGAGCAACTTTCTTTCTCAGCTGCATTAGTTGTCTCACTGCAGATAACTCAACCCAGGTTTGCATAGGTGTTGAATGTCACAGCTGCCTGTCCCAGTGGCTGCAAAAGGCACTGGGGAGTGTTCTGTGTTTTCTGAAAAATGAGACTATTCGGATTTCAAATTTACCACTGCAAATTAGAGGAGTGGAAAGTATGAGGCAATGAAGGATGGGATTTATTTGCATTCTCCTGATTCCAGTATGCTGGTGTGACTACTAAATATATTTTGAGATCTCCTGAGCCTTTGAGAGCATGTAATATTTTTGTCTTAACAAGGAAAAGAAGAAAATGATGGATGAAATTGGATCATATAAATTTTATTTAAACACGCTGTTGTTGATTTGCATTTTATTTTTTGGTCCAACTGGAGCAGGCAAATCCTGCTTTTTCAGCTCTGCAAGTTCTATGATTACATGAGAACCCCCTAAAGAGCTGATAAAACGAGTGTGACAACTCAAGATAAATAATTGCTTCTGGCTAATTGTTTCCAAACTACAGATGCAGTCATATAGTCAAAAATCATCATGGCCAGTTCATGGAACAGCTGTTTCGTATAGAAATGCTGTGATTCATTTTATATTCCTGTCCATTATGTGCTCTTGGTGAATTTAGTGCAATTACATGTAGAAAAAGGTTATTGCTTTTTTTGAGGAAAGCATTGGAAGCTGCCATTTTTCAATAGTGTATTTCTGTGCTGTATTATTCCCCCCCCCCAATAAAAAGCAGCCAGAAATGTGTGTCAGAAAGACAGATTATCTTCAAAAATGCATAAAAGGTGGCAGTCTGGTTTCAACACAGTTCTGTGTAATTTATAATTGTTTTCTGTCACGTCCACTGTTAGCTGTCCTATTTGGTAAAGATGCATGTTGATAAAAAAAAAATCCAAATGAGAAGTGACAGGGTATACTGAAGAAAATTGCTTGAGAGAAATTTTGCTGTGCTGTTCCTTCTGTAGAA
This sequence comes from Jacana jacana, assembly GCA_013400555.1. Classification (NCBI taxonomy): domain Eukaryota; kingdom Metazoa; phylum Chordata; class Aves; order Charadriiformes; family Jacanidae; genus Jacana; species Jacana jacana. The sequence continues at coordinate 23,716 of VZTM01037461.1, forward strand.
ACAAATACAAACTACCACACAAATAGAGGAGATTCTGCCCAAATTTGGCTTTCTACCCGTGGGAATGGATGTGGAACTGAAGCTGCAGGGATCCTGGCTGCTAATTTTCCTGGGTGTTTGCTCTGTTATCTCACTTTCCTCCCTGTAAAATGGGATATTAATCCTTCCTTCTTTCAGAGAATTAGTTAGGTTTTGTACAGTCCTCTGGCACTATTAATGAAGGATTTCCTCTGCAATTTAACTCGCCTCTCCCCCTTTGCACAGATACTCCTGACTACACCAGGACCCTTTCTCTGCAGACTCGGATTCACTGTTTTGCATTAGGAGCTGATGAATGTAAAGCTGAGATTTTCCCTGAGAGTCTGGAAGAGAAGCTGAAATCGCTTCAGTGAAAAGTGAGCTAGCGTGGTGAGTTTTATATCCCTAAATTAGCACTGAAGAGAAGGGGAAAACTTAAGAAGTAATTTCACAGTAAAGCCTCAGTATGCTGGTGAGTAGGAAAATAAAGTATTCTTCATCCATGAATCATGCTCACTCCTGGGGAGGAGAGATAGATACTTATTGCTCTTGCCATTTTACCCTCTAGCCAGCTGTCTGAGAAAGAGTCATGCACCTATAGCCACACGTTGAAAATATCTTCTCTGCTCTCTCAAGTTGTTATAATGGTTAGAACAGAGAGGAATCATGAAGGACTTCATTATTCTCACCATTTAATTTTGCAGGATGCCCTTTGGTGCTTCTGCTCTGTGATATAGCAGAGTCCTGTACATCCTGATTAATGTACATGTCTGGTGGGCACCAAAATAAGGCAACCACTACTAAGAAATACTGACTTTGATGTCATGAATTACAAAAAAAAATATAAAAAAAAAACCAGGGGCAATAAGACCATTTTGGAAATGTGAAGTAGTAATGCTTATTTATTTAGCAGCTATAGCACAGAAGGAGAACACCAAAAAGCAAATAAAAAACCCTAAAGTATGGGAGTCTAGAGCTAGCAAGCACCAGTTCAGTCTTATCTCCTATGGATACAGTTGGACACAGCAGCAGGAGTGTTATTTTCTCCCTGCATGATATGAGTCACTTCCACAGGAGACAATATGCAATCCTAAGAGCTAAGCACTAGGTGTTTCATATTTGCTGAATCTCTCGCTTTGAGTCATTGATTTCTTCACATTGAATCTCATCTCTGGCCCAGTTTGTGAGCCATTAAGTGAGGAGTCTACTGTGTTGATGAAATAATAATTCTGTTTACAGAGTGCCTTCTCACCAAGGCACTGTAGGTGCAGCACAATATCTGTTTAATTCACACACTTTTAATAATTAAAGCTTTTCTACCTAATGCCTTTGTGAAAAACGGAATTCTTGTGCTGTCTTCAACAAGAAGCAATTGTAGAGAGGCTACTTGGGGAGCAGTTCCTAGAAGGTTGTCCACTTGTTTGACACTGGAGCATCCTTTCCTCTAGAATGAAAAAAGCATTTACTTCTTTTGAGAAAGATGCTCAGTCCTGTACACAGGCACATCAGCTGAGAAGCAGAATGCAGTGATACTCCATTTCTGCCATACTTTTATTCCATTAGGGGCCACCATACCCTGAAAACATAATTCATGTGACACATCAAAGTTTTTTTTTTCCCTTCTAAAAATTTAAGATTACTGCAATTAGTCATATCTCTTAAAAAGCAAATTGGCTGATGATAGCAGAGAAAGATACCAGAAACTTAGGAAGAGTAAGGACTAGGATGACTTATTGTATCCCACTGAATCCAAAGCTTAGTGAATCCAGCTCAGGAGAGGATAAAGGTTAGTTACAAAGGAAAAAAACAACAACAACAAACAAACAAAAAACCAACCCCAAAACTTTAACCATAAAGACAGTCAGTAATTTCAATTCACATTGCATTATCCCAAACACTTTTTCTGAAGGTGGTAGGCTGTAGTAGTAGATGAATAGTTCTGATGGCATTAGCCCACTTCTGAGTACTCACAATGATAGAACAAGCTGTCCTGCACCTGAGCAGCACTATTGCTGGTGTGAAGGCATGGGAAAAACTGAAATTTGAAATCTCCTCAAACATACCATTTGCAAATATTTTCCTAGGATTTTTACTTTGCTTCTGCCATGAAAAGCAAAACTGAAAAATAGTTTGAGAGCTCTTTAAGATAAATCCTTTTGTGCCTTTCCTACAGATGCAGGTAATTGCAGAGAGATTTGGGATCTGTCTAAGTCAGATCCTGCCCATTAAAAAAAATATCTCAGGGTTGGATTTGACATGCAGTGTTGACATCCTTCTTTCTATAGTAAGGCAGGTGATATGTTTAGCAGACAGCTACTTTGACAACTTTCTTCTGAGGAGCTGAAGGAAAATGCTGAAAATTTCCTGTATCTCTTGATATTTTATGTGCTTGGTGAGCTAATCTTTATAAAATCCTGACACTGGGGGGTCACTCTTCCTGGTATCAGAGGCAGATGCAACTCCAGAGACACCAGTGGTGTTGCATCTCATTGCAGTTATGAAGCTGGTCCTCCCTTTGAAGAAAAATATTGCCTTGCTACCATTAAGGGGAGAACCGACTCACCAGCTTCTGAGCTTTGATAGCATTCTGCAGGCTTGTACGACTGCAGGATCTTTCCAAACCTATCATTTCTTTCCATTAGGAAAATCACCTGCACAAATATTTCAAGAAATTATGAAAAAAATATTATTTCCTCCTTGTAGTTTAAATTGCATCTTGAGTTATTCCCTATGCATTGTGTGTGTTCTTTACTTTCTTCCTTTCACCTTGTTGCACTAGAAACTACATTCTATATCCTAATGTTGAACAGCTAAATGCCCGTATTATGTGATAATGACTAACTCCAGAAACAGACCCTGAAGCCATTATAAAGAGCTATTGAACGAGACTCGAACTGCCAATGTGCTCATTCAGAATGAGATGAAAGCCAGGCAAGTGCCTTGTAGAGGGAGTCAGTCTAGATGCTTCATTGTATCACCTCCTCCTTTAATAAGAGATTCCCAGAGTGGGATCTCAACAGTTCCTGGAAACCTCCTGATTGGTTACTGTGAATGTATCTTTCAATATAATTATTTTCCACAAGGTGAGATGTATCTTGTTTTCACTTGTATTGTACCTTTGAATCGTATCGAGATGTATACCAGATTTTCACTTGAATAGTTGAGAAGTGTTTGACTTGCATATTTATAACATTTTTAGGGCCATACATAATGAATTGGCAATGTGTTTTGGCACAGTTGCAACTGTGAATACTTTTAATGTGTCTGATATTTGTGTATCTGGTAAAAGATACCATTACTGCATCTTTTCTAAGGGTACAGTTAGACAAAAAGGTTTCTTCTCACACAATATGCCATAAATAAAATTGATAATATTCATGTAGAGAGATTTCTTTTGTATGAATGGCTTGGTCACGTTTGCCCTCTAGTGGCAGTGAGCTTCTGAACAGTGGACCCCCCAGGATCCTGGCAAGAAAACCTCTCTACAGAGACCATAGTTAATGGATTTTTTTAAACTCAGTTTCACTTATGGTTCAGTCTATTTATCAGCCTCTACTGTGAGTATATAACTGTACGCGGAAGGCTTCTTCTCACCTAGAGATCAGGGTGAAGACTGAGTAAACCTGCTTTCCCACTACTCCACTCTGTCAAAGACAAGGCCATAGAGGAGATCACCAAGTCTCTTACCTAGAAGATAAGCGCAGCTGCAGCTGGTAGGAGCAGAGAGGGCTGCACTTAGATTTCCTGGAGGTTTGCGATAGGAATCTGTTCAGCTTGTTGAGACACACTTGATTACATAGTGCTTTCATTACGCCCCTGCTTTCTGCCTAACAAGGGAAAAATAAGTCCTACAAGTAGCATAATGAAGAATTCAGGAAAAGATAAGGACTTAAAGTAGGAAAGGTCTTTTCATATGAAGGAAATCTTTTGGGGAGGGAAGGGGGTAATGAAACCCAGTAGCTGTGAAATTGCTGTGTGATAACCAAGTAAGCAACCTCTCAGTCTGTCAATCAGAAAAATTATTGCAGTTTTCAGACTTGAGTCATTGCAATAGTATGGCAGACTAGATGCATTTTATTTTTCATACACTGTTTTAAAAGATCTACCAACACTTTTGCAGCAGAAGAAACTTTTTTCTTTCCTAGACTGCCTGTTGATGTGGAGGAAAATGGTGAAGTTCAATGATTTCAGTGCAACTATTGAGGAAATGATTGAAATTCAAGGATGATGTAATGTGGAAATTATTGGGTATCTTCCTTGGCAGGGCTGGCCCTGGGTGATCCCGCTTCATCTGTATTCCAAACACCCACTGACTTGAGACTGTTGGTTTTAAAAAAGTACTATTTTTTACCATATTGATTTCTTAGCATGAAGTACTTGTAGAATGGTGGAAGTGTAACGCCAGCCTTATTGGGTGAAGGAGTTCCTGAGCTAAAATATGGGTTTTGGCAGCTTGGTCAAACAAACACATTTACAGCTAGCAGTGGTGAAAATCTCACATTGTCTGTACCACAGAGTTTATCAGAGGTTATGCAAATGTAAGCTATTGTGGCAGCTTGTCTCATGTTCTGTATGGAACTGCAGTTAAAAGGGGACTTGATGATTGGAAGGGGTGGACATAATTACAGAAAATATTTATATTGCCAGTTCTGATCATCTAATCTCAAAACAAATGAGTTGCATATATAAATCACTGAAAAAAACCCTTTTAAATGAGACTTTTAAGGAAGGAATGAATGTCGTCCAAAAGGATAAGACAAAAGTTGAGGAGGAGCAAAACATACATTTCAACCACTTTTCAGTGCCATGCTGAAAATGTGCAGCAGGTGAGTGAAGGTGACATTCAAATGTTTGTACCATAAAGGATTTAGGCTTAGAATTGGTGGTAGAAGCTTTGAAGGAAATGAGAAATCTTTCTTAATTATAATTATGTTTAAATTTATATTGACATGATGTAAATCAATACTGTAGTCTGAGCTACAACTCTGCCTTGGCCAGGCCAAGATTCTCTCTGTTGGTGTTCATGTAAAGTTGCTGAGTAGCACACAAAGCACAGAGCGTTGCCCATGCTGGTAACCTGAATCCTGACCTTTAATTCAGCTCTTCTGTGCCCACCCACCAAGAGAAAGCTGGAACAGCATGCCAAATGATGGACAAAAAATGAGTACTTTGGGATCCTTTAAAAAATATAGAAGAAATAACTTCATCACACCACACCTGAACAGCTCCTGTCCCCAGAATGAGTGAAGGAAGCGAGGCAGAGAGCAGCATGTACATGCTGCAAAAAGGAACTGCATCTCAGGGGAATTTCAGGCTGTCACATTGTGTCTCACTCTGCGCAGGAGGGAGATGTCGGCATCCCAGCATTTCTCATGAGTGGAGCAATCCATTTTGTTGATCTACCAGCTGGCCAAAAGGTGGGGGGAGTGCCAGGTTCCCTGTCTGCCTGGTGCTAACCAGCTGGCCCTGGGCATGCTTAGGAGCCTGCAGAGCCAAGCTGAAGGCAGGAGGCAGCATGGGGGAGCTGGCTGGTCGCTGGCCTTGGAGCTGGCAACATTACCCAGCCCAGGAAGCTGTGTAATCTGTGCGGCTGCAGCTGGGGATCTGAGGACTTGGCAAAGGGGGTAACCTGCCTGCCAGATTTATTTTGGTCTGTCAGGGAAGGTCACCAATTAATTTCTCTGGAGCATTTCAGTTTGGCTGCATCAGGATTTTCCAATGTGAAGCAGTAGCATTGTACAGACTGATGACCAGCTTCACAGAGGAAAGTAAAAGACTTAGTTATGAAGTTGGTGCTTATACTCAAGACTGGAATCCTTAATACTCCCTTCTATACCTTTAAATAGCAAAGTCTATCTCTGCCTAATTTTCACAGTCTGTGCAGCTCTACAGTATCCTAAAGAACAGCCTTGCCTCTGCCCATAATGGCTAGAAAAACCACAGGGCTCAGCCCCTTCTCACACATAAGTTGTGAAAAAAACATCACACAAGATGTTTTTCCTTCTACACCCCTTAATCTCTACCAGTGAGCCCCACAAAATCACAGTATCTGTGATTATGCTTATTCAGTGATCCAACTGGGGTTCCCACTTATTTTCATACAATGATTTAATGGGTTAAACACTCATCTAAAATGTAAGACTCCTCCCCACCACCCTCCATCTGTGTTTCAGAAGGAGCAATGTAGCTGCCAGTACATAGAAAGAAATTTCAGGTATGGAAACCAGTTCCAAGGCAGCCCAGGACCTGTAAAGTGGGATGTATATGATGAACTCTTCAGTATTTTGTATTGAATAGTCTAGGTAGCTGTCGGGCTGGAGGGGGAAGGTGCTTAAAGTGATTAATTCTCTAATTTACAGAACTTAGTACATCACTCTGCAGAGAAGACTGTACTCTGGTTTCGGACACATGAAAGTCAGGTCTTGTATACAGCAGATCATAATATCAGAGGCAACTGGGGCACTATGACTCATGGTGTAGAGATGTCAAAGTTGGTATCAAATGGAAGTGGTCTAGACACATTTCACAAAGATGAAACACCATTCAGCCATACCAGTGTAAGTGAGATATACATTTGACTGCCAGTTCTCATCCCAGCCTGAGCCTGCATCAATCTCTTATGCCCATAGTGAATCTAATCTGTATATCATCACCCAAGTCTCACAGTCATGATCAGCTCTTGAATATTAATAGTTGTGTTTTTACCACATAAGAAGAAGTCTAAGCAGAATTGTAGCGTGTTAGCTTATTCAGCCCAAATTCTTGGCTGTATTTCTTTTGCTATGATCATCTTTTTATCAGCTGGCAAGAAAGCAAAGCATCAAAGAAACTCTAACTAGAGTGAATTGTCAATAACATGAAAGACAGATATGACCACTGTTAAACAAGGCACTTAAATATCGTTCCATGTAATTTCTATAAGGAATGTTGAGTTACTTCTGCTTGCTAAAGTTAACATGATGCATGGAGAAATAATGTAAAAAAGTAATGGAGGTAGGTTCAAGGGGAGCTGCTGACAACATTTCATGCGTTTGTCACCAAGGAGAAGATTTTGAGACTCATGAATCTTTAGATGAAAAGAGGTTGTGATCCAAAACAAAGATGTGGCAAATGCCTGAGGATTGTTATTTCAGAACCCCATTTTAGCACTATATTTGATATAGTGACCCTTGCAGAGTTCATGCAGGACTCAAGGTCTGATGGTGCAAGTTTCCAATTAGTATTTTTCTCCAAAGCACTCAAAATTTGCCTGAAGGCAAAATGCATCAAAAATTATAGAGGATGTGGCTATCCAGTAATAGGGCCCAAGATTATTTGGACTAACAGTATATACAACCCGAAGAATCTCAGTTAGTTGCTACTGGGATTTAAGATACTGATTTAATATTGCCTCTGTTATGCAGATGGCAATTGGAGTACTCCAGAGTAATCCACAAAGGTCTTAGATGTTCAAAGTCCTTCTGGAACCAAACTCCAACCTTGCCTAACAGCAATAATCTGCCTTTATGACAACTACCATGTCACACGTGTCCCTGGCCCTTAACCTGTTTGTAATCAGAGATGAGTGAAAGATACTGCAGAAGGAAAGCAGAGAGAGGAGTTTGTAAACCTTCAAGGCTTCCATGAGCCAATGTTTTAACATGGGGTGCAATGTGAATTTTGAAGCTGCCCAAACAGCTTCTAGATGGGAAATGGTGCCCAGCTGCAGGGGTGCCTGCTCCTTGCCAGGAGCTGGGTGAAGGTGTGCAGAGGTGCCCATAGTTGTCCTGCTGAGAGAAGCTGAACAGCCTATTTGGACAGATGAATAGAAAAAGGGAACTGGGACATCAGGATGAAACAGGCTACAGATAATGAAGGGAAGTGCCGTGATCGGATCTATCTGTATGTAATTCCTGCTTTCCCAAACCCATCTGAAAGTAAACTTAATAATATTAGGACATATAAGTATTTGCTGTGAGTTACAGCTAAGTGAACCGCAAGGGAAAACCAGATATTTTTTTGTACATTAAAGCATTTTCAGGTATGAAAAGAACAACCTTCTCACGCTGATTGAAGAAGAACTGTAAGTGCTATTTTCAAACAGCTTTGGATTTTCCTAGTAAACTGTTCTCCCAGCCCTGCTTGCAATGTAATTACTGCCTATCCAGCAATAACAGAAATGAGAATGTCTTGGGCAATGTCTTTTTCCTCCAGAGACAATGTGAAATAGTGTTCAGAAAGGTACAGAATTGTAATGTACTTACAGAGAAAAAAACCCCACATAGTAATCAAGTATAGAGGTTAGAGGGAAAAAACCCACCCCAAACCTTGATTAGAATTTATATAAAACTGCCTGGAATGTATCAGACCTATAAATAAACCTGGAGGGAAAAAGACTTAAACCTCTGTGAGTAAAGAAAAAAGCCAGTAGATGGCATGAGAGACCTTGAGATTCGACATAAAGCTCAGATGGCTACTAATAGCTACTCTCTTCTGTAACCTTCTGTGCTGTCTCTGGTTTTAGCCCTAACTACTGTATTTGCTAGATTCCCGAGGTTTCTTATTCATCAGCTGCACTTAGATCCACACAGTACATTTATTTTTAGGGACAACTAAAGTTCATTTAATAACTCATTCAAACATGCTGAGTAAAAGCCCAGCTCTGTTGAGTTTAACCATTGACTTCAGTAGTGTTAGAATTGTACATGTTATTTTTTTTAATGCTCATGCTGTGAAGCAAGCGTTTCATTTCCAGGAGGGGTCTGATATTAATGGTTTTGTCGTTTCCTATCACGCTGTAGCTGCTTTCTCTGGAACAGAATGACCATGCTTTCCTGAGAGTCACTGTGTCATTTAAAATTAGTGAATCAAAAGGGCCAGGTCCGATGAATGAAAGGTTTGTTGTCTTTGTCTAGGATACAAAAGGCTGTGCCTCCAATAGCCTTTTGCCTATCCCACTGTAATAGCAGGATCCAATTCTTGGCTTTTATGAATAGTCCACTAAGGTTTAACCAAAGCTGACCGTGAACAAATTAAATACATTGTTTTGATTTTTTCCAAATGTATAGTTATTTTACAGTTGGATGAATCTGTAAATGAAAACCTTCAACTTAGCAATAAAATATACTCATATGGTTAGGAGATCTAGTGGAAAAATTTACTTTTCATCTCTAGAATCACTGAAGAACTTGCAAAAGACATACGGGACTATAAATTCATAAGCATCTCTGACTCCATCGAGTAGGTAAGTAGTCATATCCTTCCATTGCAGAAAATGAGTCACAGAAATCCCCAGTCTCATGCAAAACCGCATTACAGAGCTGCAAAGGCAGGATTAGGACTCAAGCCTGGCCTATGCTTAGGCCTGCATCTTTTTTCTGACACTCATATTTTTAAACAATACTGGATACCGTAATTGCAAGGTCATATTCCTTGATTACTACAAGTAAAGTCCAGAGTTCATTAATCCATATAATTGAGAAGCACTAGGAATGAAAATTAGAGTGCATAAAAGCTCAGACTATGAAGTACACATTTTAATACTCGGTAGACTATATAACTTTGGTTTGCTTTATAAAATAGGAAAGGCATGATTTCCAAATGAGGTTTAAATCTGGACTGCAGATATCCTCCCAGATGGGTTGGAAATGTCTATGTGGTGCATTAGAAACTCCAGAAGGGCTTTTTCACACTTGTACTGCTAATGCTCTTAATTCCATTGGCAAAATGAGCTGGTTCTAAGTGTTTTGCTTTGCTGTGCCCACTGCCAACCTCAGGCTTTACTAACTTTCATTATATTTGGATTTTACAGCTGCAACATCAGTGGAGTCTTTCAGTCAGTCAAAGGCATTCAGCTGTCTCAGCAAGAGGGCACTAACGAACAGGAACTGGACAGAAATGAAAGCTGCCCCTTTGAAATGGAAATAATAAGAGCTGTGTCTCACCCGTGCCCTGCACAGACCAGTGAAAGGAACATGCCTGGGTTCTGCTGGTAACCGCTTTCCCTCTGGCTGAGGCTGCACTCCAGCTGGGATGTGTTACTGGTAGAGTGAGGATGAGTGAATTCCATGGCTGTGCCCATTGTGGGGCATTTTCAACATTCTTTATTTGTGTCTGGGGCAGTGTTTGAGCCGGGTGTTTCTTTAGGACTTTTGGGCTCAAGCCGTTGCATGTGGCATTGAGCTGTTGGGAACTTTATTGCCTGTGAACACCACTGCCAGTGGAAAGTGCTAACAAAGGAGCTTCTCCTGGGAAAAGCCATACATCTATGGTTTTAGCACAGGCAGAAGACCTTCTTCCAAGCATGACAATTTTAGCAGAAAGAGAAGTGTAGCTGTTCTGGTGGCTTCCTTTAGTTGGGCCTCATTGGTGCAGGATCCAAAGTAGGGCTTCAGCAGGGACAGGCCTGACCTGGCATGCTCGGTTGGGCTTTCTTATTTTACTTTTTATTTTTTTAAAATGCTGTACAGTATGTAGAGTGTTACTATGTATTTTCACTGTAGAACACACTAATATTGGACTGCTGATCACTCTCTGCCTTCAAGTTTTTTCCAATGACTTTAACAGTCTGTAAACTGTTTCTGGGAGAAGGCATTTGCCTTTATGAGCTGCTTGTATTTTTGCACTGTACATCCCAACTTGATCATGGTTAATTAGTGTCATGCTTCTGTGTAGATGACTGTGTTTTACAGCGAGCAGAATTACTTTTCTTACTAATGGCTTTTTGCTGTTACTATATTCCTGTTCTAGTAGTTGAGCATGAAAGTTCATTTTTCTTCTCTCACTACATCTCTTCAACTACCTTTGTCTTATCTGAAGTGGTTGACTGGCAAAAGTTTCTCTTTTGTAAACAAGCGGATTAAAGAGAAAGGTGTTGGATTAAAGATGACAGTCTGATCCCATGCAAGTCAATGGCAAATCTCTCATAAGCCACAGGGAAAACAATACCAGGAAGAAAAGGGCCTTCCAGGTGTAATATTAGTGTGATTTTAAAGGAAAGTGGAATGCAGGATTTTTGATCTCCCCTCTTGTTTGGGGCTACCTTTTTTTGCATTGTATCCCTTCTGATGAGTTAGCAAAACACAGCATTTGTACAAGGAATTTGCTTTATTATGAATAAAAACACATTTCAAGAACTCATGTTTCTGGTCTTAGTTTGGACATACCTGCATGACAAAAAGCTGGGCAAAATCAAGTGAAAGAGAAGAGTTTACACAACATGGAAGGAGGGGCTGGCCACTTGGGAGGAATATAAGACTGTTGTCAGAGAATGTAGGGATGCAACTAGGAAAGCTAAGGCCTCCTTAGAATTAAACCTTGCTTGGGGGGTTAAGGACAACAGAAAGGGCTTCTTCAAATACATTGCAATTAAAACTATCACAAGAAGCAATGTAGGCCCACTGATGAATAAGGTGGGTGCCCTGGTGACAGAAGATACAGAGAAGGCTGAGTTACTTAATGCCTTCTTTGTCTCTGTCTATACTGCTGGTGGCTGGCTGGAAGAGCCCCATAGCCCTGAGGCCCTAGAAAGACAAGATAAAGGAGGAGTTTGCCTCAGTTGATGAGGACTGGGTTAAGGACCAGTTGAGCAGTTTAGACATCTTTGGCAAGTCGTGGGGAACAGAAGAGGTGCCTGAGGACTGGAGAAAAGCAAATGTCACTCCAGTCTTCAAAAAGGTCAAGATGGAGGACCCGGGTAACTATAGACCGGTCAGCCTCACCTCTATTCCTGGGAAGGTAATGGAAAAACTTATCCTTGGTGTTGT
>VZTM01037461.1:42064-55625 GCA_013400555.1 Jacana jacana
GAGACTTTTGCTGTAGTGGTATATATTCTCTATACTCACTAGTAGTGTTTTAAACAGTCAGAAATTAAGGAAATGAAAATGGATACGTATTGCAATTGTTTTTCCTAAGTAAAAAATATCTGTAACTTTAAAAAAAATTACATTTCTAGCTATTGGCAGAGAAAAAGTGAACTTGTATTCTCCCCAAGCATAAATTGTTTTCAGATCTACTCACCACCAGAGCAGGTTTCTTCTAGCAATACCCATGAATGAACAAAAGCAGAACAGCTGTGTGCCAGCTTATGATTTGGCATTAGGAGTTCATTGTGCTTTTCTCTGTCGTTATTTCCACAAACTCCACAGGTCTTTCCTCTCATCCATGAAGAAACGGTAACCTATAAAATAGCACATCTTTGTAGTGAGTACTGAAGTGTTGGTCTGCTATGTTGCCAAGGTACTAAACAGAAAGAAAGTAGTAACCTTGAAAGTAAGCCAAATACCTTAAGGGTCACACCATCAAAAGTAACATTCTTCAATCCGTGTGTTGGAGCTTCCACAATAACTGTTGTTCCATTTTTATAAATTTTAACATCATCTGTAAAAAGATAGTGAATCATAAGGAGATCTGCTTAATTTCAAATTAATGAAGAGAATGAGTAGCACAGGTTTGGTTTTTTTTGTTTTTTTTTTTTTTCCGAAAAAGTAAAAATAGAAGAAATTATCTCTTTATTTGTAAAAATATCCTACTGATGTTCCCTATAATTGGAACTGACTTTTGTTTCCAGTCTACTCAGTCTCGAAATGATAATGACATTGGTGGTGCTCCAACTAAATAGGTGGAGCCATAGCACCTAACTTACTATAAAAGGCCTTGTTTTGTGAAACTATCACCAACCTGGTCATACCATATATATAAGAAAAGGCTTTATTTATCTGGCAATTATGCTGGGGGGAAATAAAAGTTTATATACAACAGGAATGCAAATCAATACAAATCCTAAGAAAATAAAGTGTCTAGTTTCTCCTTGAATTAATCCAACTTGTATTTTCTTTATATTGAGATTATTCTGTGGAATTTATGAAAACTTCTTGAAGTTATTTAGTTTCCAAGTCGAAACGTAAGTGTCACAGCTTACCTTTTTCATACTCAGAAACTCCACTGTTGGATAGAATTTGTTCTTCATTGCATGCCACTAGGAGAGATGAATCTGCAGCAGGACAGATTGTGATGTTCCTTCAGAAAAAAGAAAATTTAATTGAAAATGTAAAAAGCAGAGATATTTGTGACCAAAGCTAGCAGAGTAGCAGAAAACCAATTTGAATATCTGAATTTTGAATGAACAAATGAGCTTATTTCTTTCTGAAGTGCAAAATTCACTGCATCATTAAACCTTTAAAAAAAGGGCAGCAGGGGGACATAACAAGCAGGTTATCAGATAATGGTGCCCATGAAACTGAAGACAAGAGCAACTAAACCAGAGTCTCAGCTAACGACTCCTTCTGAAAATCCCATCTTTCCCCAAATATTTGATTGCAAGCCACTTTCACTTAGGAGCTAGACATCTCCCCTTCCCGGAGTAACTGCCTGCAACTTGATATCTAATTCCTGAGCCCTCAGAATAAACCACACTTACGCTGAGGTTGTATTTATGTGAACCTGTCTTGACAAAGACTGAGGATCAACCTTTCTTGTAGTAATGATGAACTTTGGATGTTCAGTACAGTCTTGGGCCACTATCAGGTTGCAGCTTTTATTGAAAGAATATGTCCGGCTCACGTGATCGAACGTTTTGAAGTCTCCCTCGCTGACTTCACATGTGGCTGTAAAACAAAACAAGAAAAGAAATGGCAGACGTGACAGTGGCATGTGTGCTGCTGCAAAGTATTTCTGTGAGACTGAACTACTGCGCAAACAGGAAAGAAACTTCATCTCCCTGGCAGAAGCTTTCAGTGCTGCCAGAATCTGTAAGGACAGGATAGCACTACAGAATAATTACTAGATATATGATATATAATTTTGATTTCATGTTAAACACAAAACTAAAGCTAACAGGGATTAAAATGTATTAAATTCTTGAGAAACTAAAAATAATAACCAGGATAAAAAGTAGTTCACATTTCCCACAGAGGTGCTAGGCACCAACCAGCTAAGACTCACATGACTCCTTTTGAAGGAAATAAACAAGGCAAAAAATAAATGATCTGTCTTGTACCCTTCCTCTGATGGCTCTCAGTGCAGAGATGGCACCTTCTTAGAAGGGGCAAAGACAACCTCTAGGACTTGCAGACAGGAGTGACTCCTGAACCCTGAATATTTACATCACTTTGAAGTATCTTCATTCACCTGCCAACAAACGTGCTTTTACATGAAGGAATGAGCTGTTGAGGAAGCAGGGTTAGAGGTGCTATTCTTCCCTATAAGACTACTACAAGGAAATATGAGGCCCAGTCATGGCAGAGGACAGAGCTACAAACATCGCTTATTCATGAGACAAGGAAATAAGTAATATTTACATTGATCTTCTTGTGCTATTTGTGAAGCTATTTTAGGAAATACATTCCAGGCAGTGATATCTTGAGTCTCGTAAGTTGGAGATGGGCCTAAGGGCAAAGTGAATGGGATTCGAAGTGCCTGGTAGTAAAGTGTTACCTGAAAAAGTAGAAATGAAAATACAGTAAGATAAATTGAACTATATCGATATGACTGCAAACAAAAAAGACACTTATCTTGAAAAAAAAACATCTTGAAGATGCATTTATACAATTGCAGTTGTATTAGTCTCTCCGGGATGCACCCAAGCTTTAAGATTTTGAAAGGAGTCTTTCTCTTCTCTTCTAGTCACACTTGACTTTTTGAGAAATTATTAAGCACATTGGGGAGTAAGCAACATAGATAAAGTTTAAGCAGTAATTGAGTGACTTAAAAAAATAAGGTAATAAGTTAAGTAACTGAGTAAGTAGATGGATGTGTCTGGAAAAGTGAATAGCATCCATTACAGGCTGAAAACTGGCATGATGAGCATTGGGGTAGATCCCTCACTGTAGCTACAAATTACATTTACCAAGAAAATAAAATTAAAGCCTAGTGTGCCTACTTCTTCATTATCATCTATTAAAGATCCTGCAATACTGAAGCACCATGGAAGGTTAAAGACACACTAATTTCTCTGTGTATGAATAGCTAGCTGTTATTAATTTTCTAGAGATCCATAGGGGAAATTTTTCAAAGCGGTGCACAGGGATTTGGTGGACAAAGACAATTAATCAATGGGATTCTGCAGAACCAGTCTGTGCTAGCTGCTCTGAGAATGTAACTAATTGCTCCAGTTTGGTTAAGGCAGAGTTCAATTTGTGGCTATCATAACTTGCTTGGACCTTTCTCATCAAGCATGGTTACTCCAGATGTGGAACTTGAGTACCAACACAGACAGAAGTTGCAATGGTGCAAGGTTTTTCTCAAGGCCTCCATTTTCTGCTCTGAGACAACTATGTATCCCACAGAACTAGTCAAACTGGGTAAAATGAATAAAAGTGTAAGTGCAGAGCAGTCATACTTGAGACAATTTGGGTCTAACTGCAGTTCTCAGAATGGGAATAAGGTATTCGACTATGGATTCTGATTTTCAACTTACTGCTATGTTCCACCAAAGTAACACAAAATCAAGAGTACTCTTGATTTCAAACCCCACATAATGCAGTCAGGTGTATAGCAGCTTCTCTAAAAGGGAAGGTTTTGTATTTTGTCTTACATTGAGTATGAAAAAGTTATTAGTTAAAAATTCGTTCAAGGTAAGGGAAAGAGAAATGAAAATTGACACATACCCCAGGAGCTTTAATTACTGTATCAATTGTACGTGGAGATGTTGCAGCTGCCCTTACTATAAGTTCATGAGATGGATTTCTCTGATGTGCTTCTGAGAAGCCTAACACAAGTGCTGCACCAGGAACGTATTGCATGAATCTAGAGACAAACAAGATGTGACAAACTCAGGTACATGAGCGAAAGTAGACGTGGGAGGATGAAGATTACTGGCATTTCTGAAAAATCAGGGAAACAATGGAAGAATTGAAAAGTCTACGAAATAATACTTTTAGTCAAATTAAACAGTTGATTTTATCCAGACAAAACACATTGGTTTTATTTTGCTCATTTTAACTGGGTATTTTTTTAACAGACTGAATAGAAGAACATTTAAAAACAAAAAGGCATTTTGAACTGAAATATCAAATAATTTAATATGGAAAATGAAATTAAGCATGTTAAGTTTTCAAATATTTGGGGGGATATCTTTTAATATGAAACATGTGGAGGAAGTGAAACACATTAGCAAAATACTTTTGTGCCATTGAACTTGTGTTTTTTATCAAAAATAACCCCCAAACATGTCTGGGCTGAAAAATGTCATTCAATTTTTCCAGTGTTTTCATAAAACTAACTAGTGAAAGAAATGCGACACAAAGACTTAGGAAAGAGCAAATTACATACGCTGTGCTTGTCTTTTTTATCCAGGATGGAAGGTTTCCCCATTCCATCTTCAGCTGCAATGCTGGCTTCTTTGCCAGTTGGCCTGTGGTAGCCATGGCTGCTAACCTGTAGTCCCGACACTCCTTGCCCCATCTCAGTCTGGCCTTTACAAACAAGGAAGACATAATTCAAATTACAGAATAGAATCATACAATCAGAGAAGCATTGTATCATTCAGGTTTGAATCATCGAATCCAACCATCAGCCCTACTCTGCAAAGTTCTCCCCTACACTATATCCCTCAACACCACATCTAAATGACTCTTAAACACATTCAAGGTTGGTGACTCAACCTGGGCAGCTGATTCCAGTGTCTGACCATTTTTTCTGTGAAAAATTCTTTCCTAATGCCCAGCCTAAACCTACACTGTTGCAGCTTACAGCCATTCCCTTTTGTTCTATCACTAATTCTCTGTGAGCAGAGACCAGCACCAACTTGTCTACAATGTTCTTTCAAGTAATTGTAGAGAGTGATGAGGTCTCCCCTCAGTCTCCTCCTCCTCAAACTAAACAGTTCCATCTCCTTCAATCCCTCCTCATAAGATTTATTCTCTAGGCCCTTCACCAGCTTTGTTGCCCTCCTCTGCACTTGCTCTAGCACCAATAGAATCACAGAACTACCCCATACCATTTCAAAATGCAAGTTTTTCTTCTTTCCCGCAACTTCACATAGATTCTTTATGTTCCCAAGTCTTGGGATTCACAACAAATATGTATTCTTTTTCTAGAAGAAGATTGCACTATAATTTCTATTAGCCTTCCCCAATACCTCTTGATTTGAACCCCACCCTACTTTTTCAATAGTGAAATATCATGCTGAATTTGTTAATTGCAGCTGTGAAAAGCAGAAGTTTGTTATGCAGAGACGTCTCACACTGAGGCACATGGGTAGCATAGCACAGGGAGATGTGAAAAAAGAAAAGACCTGTTCTTTCATTTATGGTGCTCTCTCAAGCATCAACCTATTACCTAACATTACTTATTTCCACCTTTTCAAATAAATATTAAGATATACAACATTTTGAATACATTTGCGTTACAAGTCTTCTGAAATTAATTGTATAAAGAAAATTAGCCACTTCCCCAGACAAGAAAACTCACTGTAGAACAAACAATAAATAGGTAGTAATGAAGCGGTCCATTTTTGAAATACTTTTTGTACTTCTACTGGTCATATTTTGATGTATCTTGAAAGTCAATATCTTTTTTTTTTGGCCAGATTTTGAAGTGGCTGATTTTTTATTATTTTTTATTCAAAAGAATAGTGAAAGATAGGAACATTCTCTGAAATGTCATAAACTTTGTGAAACATTTCAAAATATGTATGCTTTTCCTGTTTGGCTCTCCTAATCAGCAGGTGCTCTGTGCTTATTTAAAAATCTCTGGGCTTTTTAGATGTCTCTCTGGGCAAAGCTGTCTGTGTGCTTACCTGTGCTTTCAGAGGCAGTATAACAGCATCAGCACATGCTTTCCAATTGGTTTCAGCCAGCTGAACCACAACTAGTTGCACATCAACTTTGGCAGCATCAGAACGAACATATGCTGTAGCTTGATAACCTTGATTTCTGTTGTCACTCCTTACTGCCTGTGCCACAATCGTAATGCCAGGTGGAATTACATCTCCCAGGAAGTTGCGCTGAAAAACAACCCCGAACCATCTGTGCTTAAGTATTTCTGTGTATGCACTGAAGAGCCTGCAGTCCAGTTTATGTGCACGGGTAGTGGGAAGCAGCCCTTGTCCTTCACCACTTTAGTATGCTTTATATATTTCTATGTTGCCAATATTTAAGAATAAAATGGGTTGGAATCCTGATTGTTTCATTACCACCAGGAATTTTCAGTCGTGACTGTTTTGATGTGGATCCCAGACTCTCCCAAACTGTTTATGCACTTAGTAAGATTTTGTGCAGTACATACTGCATAAAATATGTTGTAATGTGTATACTGCTATGAAGATAGCTATCTTCATAGCAGTATACACATTTACAACATATTTTACTATACTACAGCTCCTTCAAGCCATTTCATTATTTTTAAATCCTCCTTAGTAACAGAGTTCCCACAGACATTGCCTGCATTTGCAGAGCTATTTGTTCTATTATTAAGTAGATACCTTTACTTAGTACAATTATAGAATACTAAATGTGTAATAAAGACAAAGATGATCTGTGCTTAATGGGACTTTACATTTTCTGATCAGTAAGGACCGTGGAGAGTCTGATTTTAGTTATACTCTGCATGCACTCATGACCTCAGGTCTACATCTAAAAATAATTAGGCCAACTTAAGTTAAAAAAATCCCTTTACATAAAACCCATTTATTTCTTCATTATTTCTGTCCTAATGCAATTTATTTTGCATTTTGGGCTTTCATAGGAAAAAGAAAATTATTTCCCCTTTAACTTACAACCTCATACCTTAAATTTTTACAGTTTCCAAATTCAGGCTTGAACATACTGCAAACTCCTTTAGAAATGAGGGAAAATATACCCAAGAAATCAGCAAAAAGCTCACCCTTAAAACAAAGGGAATTTGGAAAAAAAAAATTTCATGGAGGGAAAATATCTCAACAGGCTTTGACTTTCCGTTTACAAATATGACTTGCAGTGTACTCCCTGAACATAACCCCTCTCAGCTGGCTAAAGTGCCACCACATCTACAGCTCCTGCTCAGCAACCCACAAAGCTCAGCTGCTTGTTGGTAGCACACAGGCAGCAGTAGTACCTCACGTGTCTGCCTGGAACCACGGCTGTGGTGGATGCTGACTCCTTTGCTTTCATGGCTCCTCCTTGGGCTGTGGCCAACATTCTCACCATGGCGGTGGCTGCTCCTGCTGCTGCTGCTCTCACTGCTGCTGCTATTGCTGTGGCTGCTTCCTGACTCAGAGGAAGATGATGATGAGCTGCTTGAAATCTTCTGATCTAGATGCTGAAACAAAAGTAGGTTAAAAAGAGGCCATGGCCTCTAGTTTTACAGTGTAGACATCAAAATCAGAGCTCAAAATCAGCCTCCCTCTGTAGGTGAGAGGCAGACCTATCTAGAGTGTGATTTTTACTATCATATGCAGACATGAAACACGTTGGATAAGAACTTGCCTCAAATCTACCTGCACCTGCATAGACAGTGATTGCAAATGGCAACGTCATGTTTTCCATGTCTGTTAGGGTAAATAAAAACTGACACTTAATAAGTGGTCAAATATTTCCGTGTTTTTTAGAAATAAAAAAAAAAGTACTGTAAATCAGCTTCCTCTTTCTTAAGCAGGATGTAAAATAACTTTACAAGTAACACCTACAAAAGCCAGAAGATTATTATTATTCTAATATATACTTAAAACACCTCTGTGTCTTAATGCATACTAAACCTGTCTTCTGATATAATCCACACACATGATGATTATGCCATCATTGCCTAAAAACTGTGGACATAGCAATTTCTATTGGAAGATCTTGCTGTTCTATAATTCCTCTATGGTCTTTGTTAACTTTGGCTGCATTATACAGCATCTAGCCCAAAGGTGTCCTAACCAAAATTTGGGGATTGCAAATGCTACAACAAAAGAAGGAGGTAAGTATAACAGCTGGTAACAAATCTGCTTATTTTGGCCACTGTCAATGTTGATATTGGGTAGTATGGAATGCTCAAGTGAAATGAACCAAAGCCCTTCAGTAATATGCTTGATCATATTGATTGTAGCCTCTGTGAGAATTTGAATTAGGTACCTACCCTATGGACATGAGCAGACCTGAAACGGAGCCGGTATACTTTTGGAAGGTGATATACCTGCAAAATTCCAAAAGAAATTCTTACCTGTAGCTTAGAAAGGATCACCTCCTAGCATAAGTCAAAGCATTAGAAAATTTTACCCATTCTGTAGAAGCGTCGTAACCACTGTGACTGTTAAATTGGGAATTGATGTGTTTCGGCCCAGCTTGTCTGTCATATTTCCTGTGGCGATGGGAAGCCCAAATGCTTTCACTGCTGCTGCTGGTGCCACTACTGGTGCTTCTGCTGCTACTGCTGCTGCTCTGTATTTTATGCTTCTGCTCACGGACACGTCTTTCTCCTTCAGCAGCGCTGGCACGTGAAAGTGATGTGGTCTTGGACTGCTTCTTAGCCTTATGCTTTACACCAGATGCTTTGCTACCACTACTGCTGGTGCTACCTGTGCTGCTGCCTTTGCTGCTGCTTCTACTGCTGCCACCCTGACTGCTGCTACTTCTACTTTTGCTGCTACTACTACTGCTGTCCTTGCTGCCGCTACTGCTTTTGCTACTGCTACTACTGTTTTTGCTGCTACTGCTGCTGTTACTACTATTGCTTTTGCTACTATTACTGCTGCTGCTTTTACTGCTGCTACTACTGCTTTTGCTGCTACTGCTGCTGCTTTTGCTGCTACTGCTACTACTACTGCTGCTGCCGCTGCTGCTACTGCTGCTGCTACTACTGCCACTGTCCCCAAAGGGGTAGAATTTCTTTCCTTTGGCTTTGGACTGTTTTGCTTTCAGGTTAATCTGGGTGCCTCCCTGTGATGCTCTGTTGTCAGAGTTGCTGCTGGAGGTGCTGCTTGTTGTACTCTCAGCGCTTCTACTGGTGCTGCTGGCACTGGACGATGAGCTTCTGGATTTTCTTGTCCCCTAGTCAATGGTACCATTGGAAAAACAAAATTATTTTTGTTCTGTGTTCCTGCAGAAGGCTATAAGTAAGATACAGAGAGCTATGCATCTCTCTGCTGTGTTAGAAGACAAGATGTGGCCCTGAAGCATTTTTTGCAATACATCACAATAAGTCTAATTCCTAATCATGTTAAAACCACCCATAAGCAGAACAATACCCCAAACCATTTTGTGACAATGAACGTGTGTAGAAACTGCTTGGCATACAATTACATGTAACTAACGTTGGTAATGGCTGTGACTATCTCAGGGGAAGTTGTGTAGGTAGGCGCCATACCTTTTTGCTACAGTTGAGGTAGCTGGAGAGAACAAGACTACCTTTTGGGCACACAATAGCTATTCTGCACCTTACAAGAGATTTTCAAAAAAAATTACAAAACCAACCTGTTCTTTCTAATGTCCTTCACCTGCAGAAGAGATGAATGCAAACAAAAGACCTGCATAAAGACTTGTGTACCCAAAAGCCTGTCTTTATTTTCCCATTTTTGTATACTATCTAAACAAAGGTGGCTGTTTAATAAAAGAAATATAAATAACTAAACTTTTTGTAATGTCTCCCACCAATATATAGAAGTGGATTTTTACAGCAGTACCTGATCGTCAGTATCCTCAAGTATTTTCTTCACTCTTTTAATTGCTTCTTTCCTGGAAGATTCTAGTGCCTCTGGATCTTCAAATGTTACTAAACGTACCATTTTCGTAGGGGCTTGGTCTCCCGCTTGAATTGTGACTTGTATTTTTTCAATAGGTGCCTCTGTGTTAACTGAAATTGCACGACAATGAGTATTACTGTTAGTACGATCAATTAAATAATACACTAAGCCAACTTTTGCTATAATTTATTTAGCCATTCTTTCCTAAATGAAAATATAAATGCTTATTGATTATTTTTGGTATTATGCAACTTTGTTAAAAAATTTCTGTACTAGCTAAAGCACATACTAGGAATAACCAAATTTTAAAATATCAGTAAAATACTAGATTATTTTCAAGTCAATAAACTGAGTGATCAGTAGATTTAAGTCAAGTGAATTAGACTGCTTAACTAGATAACACCATGGGATAGCGAATTAGGCATCAGAAAGGAATCAAGGCTCAACTCTTGAATTGTAAAGAATGGGCCAATGGTTAGGCCATTAGTTTGATACTTAGGAAACCTAGATTCATTGGCCTGCTGTGCTTTCACTTCTTATGGTCATGGATTAAGACATTAAGGACTAGATCACGGCAGGGTTAATCCATAATTCCCTTTAAGAGTCTGGCTTTTTAGAGTGCAGCTACAGGACACTGCATCAGATCTGTTGCCCATGTCCAATTGCTCTGTGCTTGCATTCCAAATCCAATGATTCAGCATGCATCAGACACGCTCTGCAGGCACGGATCAGCTCTGCTTGATGCTGGCCATGCTGAGTGGCATTGCTGGGAGCTGGGAAATCACTGCTCAGATGAGTGGTGGTGAAGGGGATTCCTGCTACAAACATAGTCTGTGGCCAATACTGGCAGGGCTGATAGGTCTAATAATAGTTTTACTGGTACTTTAGATACGAAAGATACATATGTACATATAAAAATATATATGTGTATATACACAGCCCCCTACCCACTCACCCATGACTTTCTTTTTTGTGCACATGTGTATTTACCTGGCTTGAAGCTCATTCTAAGGGCGTGCTCTCCAACTAGGTAATAAAGAGGCACATTTTTGATAAATGCTGCATGCACGCTTTTCCTCTCAATGCACACTTGAACCCCAAATGTACTTGCATTGGAGCACATGGACTGAAAAAACGGCTCTTTTCGGGAAGAAGAGTGTCCAAAGGAGAAGGAATTCTCTGCCGAAACATCTGCAGGCTGTCTAACCTGTTAGATAGTACACGTCAAGTTAAATGGCACAATAGTAAGAGGAATGGTTTCATGTTATGAGTACTGTTTCAGCCATAGCTACATGTGTTCTGCAGAAGGAATTAACCAGCTTATTTGCAATAGGAAGGCCATAGCATAGAACAACTTGGTTTTCAATTGGACAAAATTATTAGCTGAATGGCTTGATTAGACTATCTGGAGGAAAAAGAGCTTCAGGCTACAAGAATGTAGAATTCTATCACAAATTAATTCTAAATATTTAATTTTGTTTTCCTGGACTACTAGAGAGTGTTAACAGGTTCTTGATAAATCTGATTGTGCTCTAGAGTGACTGGAGTTCTTTTCTTTCATTTATGATTGGGACAAAGAACAGAACCTTCATCTATGTCCTTGAAAATTCAGGTTGAGGTCTGACAGGAATGTGAGACTGTCAGCTAGATCATCAAAGCATATCAGATGTTAGAAATTTCTGCTCAAAACTATGTCATTTACATGTGCTTAGCAATGCTTGCAGAAGAAAAAAAAATACAATTCATTAAAATTGGAATCAAATCCATGAAATGAAAACTATGATTTCCTGCAGCAATGAAGCAAATAGCTCAAGATACATAAGCTTTCGTTTCACATGTAATGCAGGTTTGCAATTCATTTTTTCACTCAGTTCGTCATGTCTCACAAGATTCCAAACTTGTATGAACCCCACTGGAAAACTGGAATTTTAATGTTAATCTGTTCTTTCCAAAGGAAATTATAATGATACTGGGAATTGCTCCAGTTAGTGCCATTTTTCAGTTTCTGTTAATTTAGGAATAACTGTGGAGTGCTAAGTTTTCAGGAAGGACAGAACAGAGGCACAAAGTAAAACTTTGCTTGCTCCAGGATACTGGAAACTGCTGTCACCAGTAGTACATATGCCTATTGACTTCTCCATAAGAAAGTGCTATGCTCGTCCTCTGTTCGTCTCTTATTTTACCTGAAAACCCTTCAGAATTGCAGGACAGCAATGAAACCAGAACAGGACAGTGTATTCCTCACCTCTGTCAGTCTTTCACTGAACAAATTGTTATGGTGATGCCATCGCAAGGCTGACCTGTCATAGAAATCCTGCACTGTTTTTTAAGGAAAACTGCAGCTCAGGAAATCGTTTGACTTGACACAGAAATTGCCATCCATCCTTGAATCAGGAGGCTTATAAGGATTAAATTTGGCTCTACGAGTTGAGCAATGGAGTGTCTTGTGGAACATTTGTCGCTGCCCCAGGAATGCGATGCTTGCATAATGGTTGCAAAGTATTTTAAAGGCTGTGGGCCTATCCTGTAGATGGCAGTGTAAAATTAATTACCAAAGAAAATGCATTTGCTTTTGAAAAAGTGTTGCGAGTCTGATGTATTACACTCCAGATTTTAAAATAATATTACTATAGGGCTATTTATGTTATTAAACTGAACCTGACTCATTTTGAGCAAAGCAGCATTGGTCAGAGATGAATTGTATGTTTTCCTATGGAGAAAAGAAATGGTCTCCTACTGATTAAAAGCCCCAAAAAAGAGTAGTCAGACACTACATCATTTACCCTGATGTTATCAGTCTCGCCTGATGCAGAATCTGAATCGAAGGACATCTTCATTATGTCAGGCACTGCTTCAGGTAGAAGAACTGGAGTCATCTTACTTGCAGTCAAATCCCCAATATTTCGTGTAACAGCAAATGTCTTAGACCTGCAGAATAAACATTAGAGGAAGCTTGTATCGATAAAGCACTGATGAGGAAAAGACCTGAATAATGCCTTGCAGCACGTACTCAGCAACAAGTATCATAGCTTGCAAATTGCTTTACAGATATTTACAGCATCTTTTCTGTTAGTTTTATTTTTAAGGACTGCTAAGAGTGAATAAAGACATGGAGAGGTCTCAGGGGCAGATAGCTCAGTTAGGCTTTTAGGATCATGTGTGCAGATTAAAAGCACTGCAGTTGATGGGATCTCAGTATGCCTAACACCTTGAAGAACAGCCCTCTTAAAAGCCTGGCTGTAGTTTTACATCATTATATTTTTGAGTCTCTAATTTTGATCTTCCGGACTTTTAAATTTTTAAACTCATCTTCTGTGTGTTCACTGCTAAACTTAGCTCTCATTTCTTTTGNCCCATGCAATCTTTGTTAAAGCAGAAATGAAGGAAGGAGGATGAAATCATCAAAGTGTCACCAGCTTGATCTAAATTCACTGGTACTCATGGCTTGGCAGGACATCACAGAGATATGTGTAGGAAGGTTAAGAGCATATTTACATAAATGTGTTCAATATATTGTCTCCAGTGTTGTGGACTCTAAGAGTCTTGGGATCTAGAATGGAGTGCAGCATGAGGTTGAGATGCTCACAGCTAAATATCCTGACCACTTGACGCTGTACCCCATGTATTCATGGAAGTTGTTACAGTGATAATTAAGAGTTTTGTTTTAGGTCAGAGAAACATCTTGAATGCTGAATGCTATTGTAAGATAAAACCCCATTTCCCTCATC
>VZTM01037477.1:0-23234 GCA_013400555.1 Jacana jacana
CCAAAGAATTGTTAATCAAGTGATTCTTCCTGTATTTTCAAAACTCATGCCCAGCCAGGCAGTAGATCTTAAAGATGGCTAGTGGTAATGTGAAACAGATGAGCTGCTTTTAAACAGAAACAGGTGAACTGATTAAAGAGGAACCTAAAGCAGATGCATAAAATCTTTCCATTTAGAACTGAATAGAGGCATCCTTCAGAGCCTAAAACTCATATGGGACAGAGAGCAAATTACAGTGAAATTATGGCCCAAAAATTTACACCAGAGAAATTACATTTCAGTATCTATTGGAGAGTCTGCAATGACTTTCTTACAAGGTTTGCAGATGCAGGCATTCTTCCTCCAGCTGTTGGAGACAACTCAATTCAGAACAGCGCATGATTCAAACTGTATTCTCTCTCCCTGACACATCACCAAATCACAGATCCTGGTGTCAAGACTCAGGAAGTAAATTTGACCAAAAGAAAATACAGTGCCCCTTTCCTCAGCTGCAGCACATTCACTCATAGTGCAGATATTGACTATTTTTGTTCAACAGCAGCCTGAAAGTGGTCAGATGAGCAGGAAAAGGATCTTTACTGAGAATCCTCTTTCCTTTTTCCCTTGCCTGTACATCTGGTGGCAGCATATGGAAGTCCAACTGCTTGAGTCATCTTCAAGCAATGTTAAAGCTCAACAAGTACCAAATAACTTCTGATATGGTACTTAGCCTGCCTCCCTCTATCCCCTCTGGCTTCATAAATAATCTCTATTGACTCTGCAGAGTAATTCATCACTAATCTCCCCAGGACACCTCGGCTGATTTAACACCAGCTTCACTTGCAGACATCAAGTGGTTTATTGTTTCGTCCTCTTGGAGAAAGCTGGCAGCCTGACTCTGAACATGCCTGGGAGACATGTTGCAGTTTTACATCAGCTTCCCTTACAGACATCCAGTGCGTGGTCATTTTTCCTCCTTAAATATACCCATTGATTTAACTCACAGTAACCTCCCCCACTTCATTNGGCCGGTTTGTATAGCTCACCCAAATCTTTGCTGTTACTGATCTCCACAACTCATTTCAAACAGGCTAGTAGTCAATTTACTCCCAAGTTTCGTGACTGGGACATAAGTCTTCTGTAACTCCTGAGCTCTTGAAGGCTCTGTACAACTGCCAAGCTACAGGCTGCTAAATATCTACATTTTTGGAAATACTTATTGTCACTACTCCATAAGGGCAGAAAAAGATGTTTCTCTGCTCTCAGAAGTGTTTAGTAATGAGCATGGTATAACTGCAGGTTCACACAGAGACAGAAAGGTGCAGCCACTGTTTCTACATTCTCTTATCTCAGCTGCCAACTCAGCTTATTAGTGAGAAGATAGTACCTTAACCTTTTGGGATGGGATATTTTACCAGGTACATCTTATACCATTATATCAACAAGTTGGAAAAAAGTCCATCAGTGCCTTTTCAAAACTTCGCTGTGAAAGTATTCTGCCAAGTGCATAAAGAGCTCCCTTTCCCTTTCCCAGAAGCTCATGACTGACTGACGAAGCTACTTTGCATACAAATACTCTCAATTTCCTACCAAGAAGGATCTGGGGGTGGCTTTCTGAGCCAAACAGAAGAAAGCAGGGCCAAACTTGTATATATCCAAATTCCAGTGACATATTGATGACAGAGTGGTTCATCTTTTATCACAACCCTACCTACTGGTTCCTAGTTGTGATCTAAGACAGGATAGCACCCACTGATGTGCTGAGTTTAACATTGGGGTTTATCATACTCAGAATAGCAGGTAAAGCCATTTATTGTGGACCTCACCTAAAACCAGAAAATGTCTCCAGGAATGCAAGAGGCACTATTTATTTGCCTAGTATTTTCCAAGACAGCACACTGAAGAACTGAACTGCTGAGTCCAATGAGCTCTTTCTGTATCAAGTTATTATCTGACCACTAAATACCATACTGCTTGGAATCTACCTTGAAATAAGGGTGAACACTGTGTTGTCACAGAGCAGAAAGGCATGTGTGGACTGAGGGCTCAGAAGAGGCAGTACACGGGGACCAACATTGGCTTAATAGTTTGGTCCCTTAATGTCTGAACTGAAAGGGTTTAACAGCACTAAGGAGGCACAACTATGTTAGAAAAATACTCTGTCTCTTTAGTATTCTGGTTGGAAATACTGCACAAGTTCCTTTTCTTCTCCCTTATTGATAGATATCTGAATTGACAATCATGAAAGCCACAAACATTTGGTGAAGCTGCCTGTTAGTATCTAGCTACTGTCATACTCACATTTAAAACTATTTTTGTATCATCAGATTCTGCCTTCTGCTACTACTGGGTTTATGGCATTTTGCTAGCACTCATGCTGTTTCCAGCCTCTTGAGAGGTTTACTGCTGACTAGCTGGGCCACAGGAATAACAAACACATCTCAGAAGAACACTGACATAATTATTTTGCTGGAATTCATGCAAAATATCTGGCACAAAAAAACTTCCATAAGTATATGTTCAGCCTTCTTCTGAGCAGTGTGTCTCATAGAACTGGACTTCTCCAGAGCATTTCACAGAGAAAGACAGTAAGAGATACACATCTTAGGCATGTTCTGCAAGGACCAATTAATGATCTGCAAGAACAATATACAACA
Organism: Jacana jacana; assembly: GCA_013400555.1. Classification (NCBI taxonomy): domain Eukaryota; kingdom Metazoa; phylum Chordata; class Aves; order Charadriiformes; family Jacanidae; genus Jacana; species Jacana jacana. The sequence continues at coordinate 2,637 of VZTM01037477.1, forward strand.
AAAGCATTAGATCAGCAATCATACTGCCTATTACTAAAGTAATGGAGGCAGAGAAAAGCTATACTGGTGAGAGAGGTCAAAGAAATTTCCAGCTGCTAGGTGAAAGCAGGGAAACGCAGGGATCTGGGATGACTCTTCCAGAACACACAAGCCTGACAGTAAATCTCCAGTCTGGTGGAAACTGAAGAAGTCAGGAAATTCATGAAGGACAGCAGATTTCCAGTGTCACAAAAATAACTTTGTGTTGGAAACACCATTAAGAAAGCAGGACTGGAAGCTGGTGGGTGCCTGGACTCACCACAGACAGACAGGTCCTTGGTTGAATTATGGCCTACTGGAAATATTGCGAGATAAACTGATATTGTTCCTATTCAAACCTGTACAGCTGCCCTATGGGACAGAAATTTGTTTCGGACCCATCACGTTCCATTAAACAAGGACAATTACATCCTTCCACTACAGGAAAACTGAAAGATGCTGCTATCAAGTAGCTGCAATAGAGCTTTTTTACCAAAACTGAGATGAGAACGGGGAGGAAGGCTTACAAATCTGTTAACTGTCAGCAAAAATCAGCTAGCAATTCAATTTTCATCTCTTTCCAGTCTATCATGCTCCAGTCTCTCTGCAAAAGAAAGCAAGAGACATCTATTTCTCACTCTAGCTAGGTTTTGGCTTGTTGGATCATATGAAATATGAGCTCTGCCTGACCCCTTTTAACACAGTGTTAGTAAAACAAAAACATTTGAGTAGTGGAGGGAAAGAAAACCCAACCCATGCAGCTATTTTACTTTAAAGGACACGACAGTTTAGTGTAAACAAAGGGGGAATAAACTACAGGGATATATGCACAGTAAGAATCAATTGGAAACAGCTGTTGGCAGATACCGTAGCAACCTGAAAGCTGGGGCTGAAGCTCAGACTTGCACACACTCTCTTTGTTTGTCACCAGTTTTTAAATCCCCTCTCATTGCACATGTGTGCACACTCACACATACATGTGCAAGGTGCACTGCAGGAGCAGCAAGGGCCAGGGATGATTTAGCTAGGAGTGTCTCTCCATCAGGGCTTAACCTAAAGGTGGAAGAAATGGGGAAATGAAAAAAAACTGCAACGGGGTCATAAACTTCTTTCCATTACTGGCTGCAGCCAATCCTCCCAATTGCTGTCTTTAATAATAGAACCATATAAGCACAAAAGAGGAAAAAGGCATGAATGTAGAGGTACCATTTTAGTTCCTAAAACTTTTTGCTTTTCTAGTTGCCTTTAAAAGGGAAGTTTGTGGAGAAATAGCAATTCTGGGCCAAGCTGTAAGACATTTCTGATATCCTTGGTGTAACACTATCTATTACAAACATTAAATGACCTAAGACAGTGAGAGCCCCGATGACTGGTATTTCCCATAGTGTAGTACGGTGAAGTTAACAGGGCACAATGCAAACTTCAGGCTCCGTAGGGACAATAACCTCAGTCTCCAAATCTCTATAACCTGTGTCAGGCCATAAGATCAGGGTATTTTGTAGTGTAGAAGTTGACAGCCACAAACCAAAGCTTTTCACCTCTGTTTTAAGTCCAGATTAGCAGCTTGAGGTGTACTGGCTTCATGGCACACGAGCACACATTGTGTACCCTGAAATGCAAGGTTCATGCTTCAATGCCACGTTGCTGGAGGCAGGAGAAGAACAGATAAAACACAAAGATTGTCCTTTCTCTCTCACCGTTTAGATATGATTTCTCTCTCTGGTAAGAATTGGCCAGACTTGCACAGTGGCAGAAGTAAATTATGAAAAACGTGTACTGCTGCCATCCACACTGCTTTTGTTTAAGAGATAGAAGGTTTTTACAAATAAATACCTAATATCATAACAAGTCATAGACCACCTTCCTGCATCCTCCTTAGCCCAGTCACTTGCACACATTAAGTTACTGTTTCTAGGAAATGTTCCACGTGCTTATATGAGTTAATCTGAACCCCGGACACACTTTAGCAGGTCTGTCAAACAGCATGAAAATCCTGTTGCCCCTGTGCCTCCCCATTCCTCTGCCCCAGCCTGCAGTTAGCTGCCAACACCAGCAAAGACACGCGTTGGCAACTGCTGCAGGGAGAGAAATGTAAGCCTTCCCTCATCGCTGGTTTGGATGGTGGGGGTCCTGCTGACATGGAGGCTAATGCCACATAAGTAGCATAATGAGACTCTCCGTGGGTTCACTAAGCAATGGAAAGAACTCACTCCAGTCCTGGTGGTCTGGCTGCAGCTTTGCTTTTAACTGTTAGTTTGCCAGAGCAGACAAGCAATCACATCCATATGAACCAGCACTTTCTACTGATCGATGAAACAGTTTCATTGCTCGATACTGCCACAGCTTTCCAAGACCTGTCTCCAGCACTGCTGTTCCTCCACTGGCAGGAAAGGCGACTTTATCAGGTAGATCAGTGTCTGCACAAATTCGATGTTTAGTGACAGATATCCAGCCCAGTACTCATGTTCGTAGAAAGGCATAAAAAGCATATTAAGGGACCTGATGTCACAGCATCTGAAGGCATTAGAGTCATTTCAGGAGAAGGCAACTCCTGACTTCCAAAACCTAATATACAAAGAGAAGACTTACTTTTTGAATAACTCTTTTTACATTAACTGTTCTTATCAAGAGTCAAAAATAACAAAGATGAATACCACTCTCGGCTCTGCTGTATTCCAGGGAGATGCTCAGAGAAATATTTAGAAAAAAAACTGTAACCTGTGAGCTAGGTCTCAGCACACTTACTTGGAAAGGAGAATGACACAATTCTGGGCCCTCCGGCCATCAATCACCGAGAGCTCTTTGACCTTTCGTGTGGAGAGGTAGAGGTCTTCTGTTGAACCCATCTCTTTCTGCGTATAATTCAAAAGGGGAAGGGAAAATAATCAGTATCATATTTCTCACCCAAGACTGATAGACTTAGCTGACTGTAATGAATATAACCCATCCCAATATGGGAAAATCCACCCACATGGTGAGAAAAGGAAACAAGAAGGACAGAAAACACGTAGGTAGGTCCTGTATTACTACACAAACAGAAGCCATTCATTACCGCCTATAAGATCGTTGTTGGTTCCAAATACTGGACCTGACTTTGACCTATTGGTCTCGCTCTACCAACAGGTATGTTATTAATATTATGTTACTGTGCAAAACTGGCATGACAGGGATATCACGCACATTATGGTAATGCCCAAGGTTGTCACAGCATATCCTTCAGCAGATAGATACCTCCTGCAGGGGATACACCATTCTTGAAAAGGTGCAGTATAATCAGGAAAAATCCTTCCATTATCCCTTAATGCTGCCCCTGTATCAGTCCAATACATATTATATGAGAGATGCAAAATGTAGCACAGGATGGCACTTATCTAACTAAGTATATCTTACTAAATGGTCAACATCTACATATGAACCAGCCTCTCTTTTTAGAATTAATTAATACATTTAATTCTACAGAAACTGCCCTTTTTCAAAGTTCTCTGTATATCCCCATTGCCAAACTTATCACCTGGAAAAACCCTGGAAAATCTCCATGCAAAATGTTTGTCACAGTACATGGAGAGAAACTATTTGCAAACCCAATCTGACAATACAGAAGTCTGTCTCCTTGTCTTGCCTGCGCACCAGAGCCATGACCTCTGTTTCACTTCCAGAGACTGGCTTTCTGTAGTTACTTTGATTATCTTTTAACACCATTCCTTAACGGGAAGTAGAGGTAATGATAAAAGGTGTTAATCCTGGATAATAGCTCTCTAGTTACCAAGAGAGAAGAGGGAATTGGAAACCGGACAGTTTTTATTTTCCCAGCTAACTGCTGCTGGAACCTCTTCAAAAATGCCTTTCCATGACATCCATATTGTCATACCTTGCTATTTTGAGACTTACCAATATAACCTAGCTTTGAATGAACACATGAAATTAGTAACGTGACTTCTTCCTTATGACATAAGTATGTCAGCTAGTGTGCTGACTCAGACAAAAACATCCATCTACCGTGGTATCCTCTCCCTGAGAGTAGCCAACAGCAGACACCCAGGCAAAGATGTAAGATCATGGCAAGCATACAGTGCTGCTTCCCAGAATTCAGCCCCAGGACTCAAGGTTCTGCAGCTCAGGGATTACTTATGTCAGCCTGACTAATCCTGACTAAGAGATTTTGACACCCAAATATTTGAGAATTAAATACAAATCATAGATTCATACTGCTAGTTGTCATTTGAGTTGTTAGTACAATCAGCTACAATGAGCTGGTTGTTGTTACTTGATCTGTTGCTCCTGGATATAAAACGAGTTCCTACAGCCACGTCCATATGTGGTGCAGTGAGCCCCTACCAATGCTAAGCAGCATTTATAAACAGGTACAATGCACCAGCTGAGGACACACACACAAAATAGTTCTGCTGAATGTGCTCAAAGTGTCTAGCTTGGCAGAAAAAAAAATTTGCAATGTTTCCTGATAACATCAAATAGTGTTTCAGAAAAATAGGAAAAAACCTGCAATGAGCAAGTTTATAGTTTCTGAGAGAATAACTAACAATATCAAAAAGCAAGGCGCACCCACTATAATCTTGCATGCAGAGATGTCTAAGTTTTCCTGAGTTTCCACAGCCTGTGGGAAAGCAGACAGGGGAACAGGGAGACAGGCAGCATTTGAAGGCAAGAAAAGTACTTTTTTGCCTGTGCTCTTGGTTTAAAAGCTTCACTGTCCCTCACTAGTTCATGTTTGCAGACAAGCACACCTGGTTAGTGTTAACCAGCACCCATCCAGCCCAAGGAGAAAAAACCAAATTGTTTCAGGGTTTGACTTGGGGGGCGGGGATGGAGGTTCAGATGGCTTCCCCTAAAGCTGTGCAGCAGGAATTGATATAATGGTCTCCATTCCATTTCCAACTGCCCAGCCCACAAAGTTCAACACAGATGAACAACTTCAACTATTCAGATGTGGCCCACTCCTTGGTCAGAAGGAGTGGGCTAGTCTCATCTAAAAATATATACTCTTCAACTTATATTAAGGAGAGATATATTTATAGATACTTGGAGTTTTGTGTAAGCAAAAGCAGATGAAGACTCAGGTTTTACTGAAGCCAGATTGCAAGCTTTGTTGAAGGAAAACAGATTGTGTAAGGACTATCTGCATTTTCTTAGACGTAGAAAAAGAGGAGCAAGGGGGCAGTAGTGACTAGCTTTTGTGAGACAGGCCAAACCCAAAAAGCAAGAACAGTTGAAACTGTTGCTGGCCTGACAGACAAGACCCTTAAGTTTTATGCCATCATTATTTATATCATCTGGAATAACATTATGTTATGAGCTTGAAAGAGTATTTCAGATTTTAGATTTTAATTGAAAATTCAAAAATCAACTAAAATTTCAGTGCTGGGATGACTAGGCTTGTGGAATGTGTTCATCATGTTGCTGCCATGTTTCAAATAGAGTTTAATTTTGGTTGCCTGCAGAACATGCGGTATCAGGACAGCACCCTAGGTTCAAGTAATTATAAATACTTTAGGGAACTATTTCTAACATATTGGCATGTTTCACGGGGCTACCATGATGTGTTACTGTGATGAAGGGCAGTAAATGGCCCAGAGCCACGTATTAGCCTCACCCAGTGGCAGAGGTCCTGACCAGACTATCCAAATACAGTACTCTGAGCACTCTTGGTGAGGACTGCTTTCTTCTAATGCCACCAGAGACACTTGTAAGGCCATCTGAACAACCATCTTGAGAGCATTGCTCTTCCCAAATGTGTTGCCAAGAATTTCGCTTAAGAGGATGAATAAACTGAGAGGTAGCCAGTTTTAAGACATGCGGGCAGTCTGGTATCTTTACTTCTTCTAAATACCATTTCAGTCTTTTCCTGAACATTCTAGGGTTTCAGCAGACTGAAATAAAGTAGGATTTCCTTCAGTTGAATCTTTTTTTCTGCGCTGCTGGCACAAATCATTCTGCCCAACCAAAGTGCCGTCTGGTTCTACAGAAAGAAAGATTTTCTTTATCAGAAGGTCTGTGGCTAGCGAATACATCTGGAGATGCCAGTAATGTCCAAAGCATATGGACCACAGGTAGAAAGAGTGGGGGCGAAGGCTCCTTAAAAGTTCCTTTTGTTCTCCACTAGAGACTATTGCTTTGGTTAAGGAAGAGTTCACGTTCATACTCTACTTTGTCCCTGGTCTTTTTCCTCAGGAACGTGAAAAGGGGGACTACAGATGCCAGTAGAAACCACAGTGAGGTTATAGCTAAGTGAAAGAACAGGAAATACTTCCTATCACAGAGCTAATACTACTAAAGGAATTTTTTGTACAACATTCCCCATCCAGAAGGCAGAGGTGCAAGGGCAAGGCATATGAAAGAGTAGCATGAATTGAGTCATGTCCCCATAACAGCATGGTGCAGGACTTCACATTCCCACACCCTGCAAGGGGATCAGGAGGCAGACAACGATACTTACCTGCTTGCAGGAGGAGGGGTTAGTTAGCAGGTCCTATGCAGGCAGCAGCCACAAATAACGAAGAAGGAAACATGCCAAAAATTAGTCACAGAGAAAGATATCAAGTTTAACAAGGTAGCTGAATTTAGACACACGCTGTTTTCTAAGAGAATAAAATGCTTAGCAAATAATACTGGCTGAGATGGTTTAAAGGTATTTCAGCATCTCTTTGCATATTTTAAATCAGCAGATGTTGCAGAACTAAGAGTTCTAGGTCTCTTCTGAAAAGAATAAATTCAGTCTCCAAAGAATATATCTCTTAGCTCTTGAAGCATTAACAAGGATAATGCTTAAATACACTTACAAATCTAGTCCAGAGTCTTACTGAAAGAACGTCCAAGACTAAAACTTGTGGGTCAGTTCTCCTTTCCTAAGGCATGAGCACAGTGTGCCATTATTAATAACAACTTTTTTCAACAGCACGTTATACCCTTTAGCAACTTAAAGCCAAGTATTTTGAAAGCACTCTGTAACTACTGAAGAAGCCTTACAGCACTACTGGGTGACAGACTCCAACTATTTCACAACATATTCCATACTCCAGGAAAACACCAGATACACAGAATCAAAAGGTCAATATTACGCAGTAAGATTGGAGCAAGGTCAAAAGACAAGTGCAAGAATTGTCCAGCAGTCCAGCATTCTGTGCACCAAACAAGTATGCTTTCCTTCATAGCCACCAAAAATTATACACTGGACTGGAGAGAGGAGAAGAGACCCTTTGTCATTAAAAAAAAATTAAGAAGAAAGAAAAACTGTTTAATGCAAATGAGAAACTGGAAAAAAATATGAAGATCATGTTAATAACAGCAAAGAAAAAAATGTCATTATCTGTACTCATTCAACATTTCAGATGCAAAAGAGGAGAGCTTTGCATTGACATTTTTCCTTAAAGATATTTGGATGACGTTTAAAAGTCACAAACCCAGCATAAACACATACTTGGCCAGAGTGGAGTATTTCCAAAAATAAAAGAAGAGAAAAGACTAAGTGTGAGTCAACTGGAAAAGTTCTCCTAAGATTTTGATACAAAAGTGGATTTGGGTGCCTGGTCTTTAATAGAAAAAAAAAAAAAAAAGAAAAGAAAAAAAAAGAAAAGAAAGAAAATTGATGGGGACTTGTTGATTAAAATCCAGTTCACACTGGAGTATGGATGAAAAATAAAGTATCATGTAAATTAATAACAATGGAATATTTAAGGAGAAAAAACTAACACAAACCCTTTGATGAAAGCTGGAAGGACAGCAATGCTGCTAAACCACATGAGAATACAAGTAGCTTACATAAGTGATACTCTAGTGTCTGGAGCCACTGTCATAAAGTGTGTTTAATGAGGATGGGAGAGAACCATTCTGAGACCCACGGAGGTCACTCTGCGATGATGGCTCCATTCCAGCAGGCCGGGGTAAGGGTCAGGTTAGTTTACGGTTGAATAGGCCATGCTGCTTTTCAGTGGTTGGTAACACAGTCATAAATATTATGATTCTAACTGAGAGTCGGCAGATCAGGAGAGCTTTGGCTTTGGAGCCCAAAGGAAGCAAGCCTTTGCAAGGTTATTACTAGTGAGGAAGCTGCAATCAATTCATAGAATCACAGAATGGTTCAGGCTGGAAAAGAACTCCAGGGTCATCTAGTCTGACCTCCCTGCAGTCAGCAGGGACACCCCCAACTAGACCAGGTTGCCCAGGCCTCTCAAGCCTCACCTTGAATATCAATGTTCACCGAGGAATATTCAATGTTTGCACCTGAAACACCGGAATGGCACCTTGATGCTGCAATGGCTACTCATGTACACAGATGACAGTCAGACGGTCAGGCTACTTGCAAGATAACTGGGAGCTCACCACTAGAGGTAAGCGTTTGGCACAGGGTCTAAATCCAACTTTGTAACAGCACTGAAGTTTCATGTGCTTTTCTTCCCCTTTATGAAATAATTTCTTGTTTCAGGGAATAGGATTCACAGCAAGAGAGAGGGACCCACTGAAACAGCAACAGCTATTTGCAGGAGCAGAATGAGAAATGAAATCTCATCATGCAACAGGTAACACCACATTCTTCACAGTTCAAGTTGGGATGCTTATCTTGGTGGCTGTGAGCTAGCAAATCAGAAGATTTATTCATTATGTTAATTGGATTAGATATAAAAATGATAGAAGGGCATGGGTGGAAAGTCCAAAGGCAAGGGGCTTGTTTGTTAATTTTAAGGTACTAAGTCAATCATAATGACAATGAAGTAATCATTATCACTATAAGCCTTAATCATAAAGGCTGCTTATGGCAATAAATCTTCCTCTTTTACTAATACTCCAGAACAATGATCCAATTCTGCAGAGTACAAAAGACAGAATTTCTCCAAACATATTCCAAAAGCAAAGGAAAGCTGGGTGAGTTTAGGAAGTACAAGTACAATCTCTTTCCTGTTAAGTATCATTTAGCTGGGACAGACAGATTGAAGGTGACTGACTTTCCAAGAAAAAGAGGAGGGAAAAAAGACATTCTAATAAATGGCCACTTTTGAAGTATACTGTTTGTGTTATAATCTGTAATTCAGACAGTTTTTGTCATCTAGCCAGTTGGGTCAGTTGACTGTTTAAGAAAAAACAGACAAAGCAAAAGACAGCTAATTCAGTCACCTTGTTCAGTACTCAAGACAACTACAGGCTTTTTCTCTGGATGAATGGGAGAAATAGGAAGATGAGTATCAAAAATGAATGTAAAGCTCAGGATCTTTTGGAAGCCAGCGGCCATTGAGATCAAAGAAAGTATTACATGCTGGGGGCTGTTCCCTCTGAGGGCTGCCCATTAGTATGATGTATTCTGATAACAGAAAGCTATACTCTGCCCTATATGTTCTCCCCACTTCTTTTGTTCTTGTGATTTTTTGAACGGCAGAGCAGCAAAGGATGCAGACTGACTGCGGGTGGGCAAGGGCCCAGATCACTGTCATGTATTCTTTCCTTCTCCAGAAATTCAAGGAAGACAAGGTATGGTAGAATTCACCCCTACCTGGTGTCTTTGATATGCAGAGAACATCTTTTCAAAATCTTCTAGATCCAGCACCTTGAATGCCTTTGAATCATCAATCTCATTCCATATTGTGCCATGGATCCTCTCCTGAAAAAAAAGTTATATTTTAATCAGGTAGCAAAAACTTTTAGCTCAAAACATCCAGTCTAATTTGGAGAGATCATTCTATCCTGCTCACTCGCCATATTCCCATGTACTACTTGTGTCATTTAAGAGGGCACTCTTTGTTTCCAGAGTCAAACGAGAAAAAAAATAGTTTTGGGCGTTTCTTTGTTGTTTTTTTTTTAAACTTACTGAGTATTTTGTATTTTTCATCACAGCAACCCTTTGATGAAAGGGTACATTCCAAGACTAGCAGATTGCATCTCAAGCAATATCTGCAATCCCATAGTAGGTTTCCTTTCAAAAGCAGCCATCTATCTAACACAACGATTATGGTCATGCTGAAAGAAGTGTTACCATCACGAAGAAAATGCTTAGGAAGTGCACTCATGCATGACAAACCCAAAGCATCTTCCCTTCTGCAGATTTTGCCAAGTTCTGTTGTAAACCCCAAAGGTTGTGTGGTTTTCATTCTGCCTGTCTGTAAAAGTAGTTTAAGATATTTTTTTTTTAATTTTATTTTTGAGGGTCCAAGAGTCTTTGAAGTCATAGAATCATAGGTTGGAAGAGACCCTTGGGATCATCAAGTCCAACCATCAGCCCTACTCTACAAGTTCTCCCCTNNNCTCACCAGTGCTGAGTACAGGGGGACAATCACCTCCCTGCTTCTGCTGGTCACACTATTTTTTATGCAAGCCAGGATGCCATTGGCCTTCTTGGCCACCTGGGCACACTGCTGGCTCATGTTCAGCCGCCTGTCGACCAGCACCCCCAGGTCCTTTTCTGCCAGGCAGCTCTCCAGCCACACTTCCCCAAGCCTGTAGCGATGCATGGGGTTGTTGTGGCCCAAGTGCAGGACCTGGCAGTTGGCCTCGTTGAAGGCCATGCCATTAACATTGGCCCATCTATCCAGTCTACCCAAGTCCCTCTGTAGAGCATCCCTGCCCTCAAGCAGATCAACACTCCCACCCAACTTAGTGTGATCTGCAAACTTACTGACAGTGTTTTCTATGTCCCTATCTACATCGTCAATGAAGATATTAAAAAGGAAAGGCTCCAGTACTGAGCCCTCAGGAACACCACTTGTGACTGGCCGCCAGCTGGATTTAACTCCATTGAGCACCACCCTTTGGGATTGTCCTTCCAACCAGAAAGTCTTCCCTGTCTACATGAGTTCTTCGTTGACTCAGATAGAAACAAACTATAGCCAGGTCTCTGGAAGAGCATCATCCACACTCAGCAGTTCACAACCTATGTGATACATTATCCTGAATGCCAAGGATCCGAGCTGTCAGGCAGGTGATTACCATGCAGGGAGACAGGCACAGATTCCTCCAACTTTGCTGTCTGCCAATCCTGGACCAAATAAGGTCTTGTAGATTATGAATTAGCTAATCAGCAGTCATCCCAAACTAGGAGAATGCCTTGGGGTCTCCTGCTGACTTTTTCAGTGTGGAAGTCCTCACTTGCAAAAATGACACAAAGACTGAACTACCTTCTCCTTCCTACTGACTGTTAAGGTGAATGTCATGTGGGACCAGCTTTGGACAATTACCCATTCAGACAAGGAAAACTTGCTCTTCACTCCTGACAACACTATCTTTCAGTCCATTTAGTTAATGAAGCATACATTTATTGTACTTTATTAACTGGAAAAATAAGGAAGGTGCTGACTAAAAGAAAAAGGAAACGGACAGAAGGGATTGTAAAGAGACCTAAGCAAACCCCAGGAGATTAAGAGCCAGCAGAACACCGATGCAGAGAAAGCCAAGCACAGCAAGCAAAAGCAATGAAACCCTTATACAGGCTACAGCTCTGAAGTACCTGATTTGTACCTACACAGAAAAGTGCGTTAACACTTCATTATCAGAACTAATTAGGAACAGGCTCTACTTCCCATTCACAGTCATCAAAGGAATGAAGGAAATGTGCTAAGCCACAAGGCTCAAGGAGCAAGGAAAAACACCTGATGGGAGGATGAAATGAGGGGAAATAAAAGTGTGAAGTGTTCTGGAGGAAATTCCTGGCAGGGTAGACACTGTGGAGGAAAACCAACACCCTCCCTCCAGAGGCAGCCTGTGAGTGCCTGAGGGCAAGGAGAGGTGTCTGCAGCACTATTTACAGTGAGAGCATATTCTAGATGGGAACAACACCTATCCCTGAACAAGCTCACCAATGTCATTGTATCGCTCCTTGCAATCAGTGGGGCTCTTCTTTCCATAGTAGGTAAACTATCACGATCCTGTGACTATAACATGACAAACCAGTTTGGGAGGCTCACCTCAGCCAAAGGAATAGGAAAATTTCATTTTCATTTTGTCCAAACCCTGGACTCTACTGCCAATCTTAGCTAGAAGCATCCAGGCAGAGTGTTCATTCTCATTCAGTTTCCAGGCTGGCTTTATAAATCTTGAATTATAAATCCTGAGGGATGTATTCAAACAGCAGAGCAGTTCCTCACTATTTTAGATGATTGTCCCATCAAACACTGAAATGGAAGAATACTTCTTCACAGGAGCCAGTGGACATGACTTCAGGAGCCGTCTTTAGCATCATCATTGGAACAGCGCTCTGAGGATGCCAAAAAGCTGTATGTGGTGTTTGCCAGAGACCTGGATGTGACTCAAGAGACAGCTACTCATGACAGTCATGCCCATCTACTACCTGTCCAGCTGACAAAACTCTCATAGGAGGGAAGTTTCCCCACAAATATCAAGACCAGTGAAAACATGCTTCAGAATGGGTTAGTCCAAATGAATTGCAGAGGTGCCAGAACAGGCAGTTCTGAGACTCACAAAGGGATTGCAGAGAGTAGTTCTCGTCCATACTTTCCCAGAAAAACAACCCAAGAAAGTGCGAATGATTCTCATTTCAATTCAGACCCATTTTAAGACCCAGTTTTATTCTGGTCCTGTAAAGGATGGTTTGTATCCTACTTGTAGCAGAAAGACAAATTCCAAAGTAGCACCCATTACAATGGTGTGCACAAATAGAACTTTGACCCAGACAATCCAGTTTTAGTATCAAAAGGGCTAATCCAGTCAAACAAAAACCAAGTCATGCAGAGGTATAAACAACCTTTGCTACACAACATGTTTGCAATGGGCCTGTCCCTTTTATTTCTACCCTAAGCTCTGCCCTTGAAAACTTTCATGTCGCTGTGCTGCCAAATAATTTCCTACACTGAGCTCTTGCTACTCAGTTATGGATTAACTGGCTGATAGTTCCTTGTCATCAGCCAGAGAGACAGAGTTTTAAGAGAAACAGACTTGCATAATGTGGTTGCTCTGATAAATGATTCCCTCAGCAATAAAAAAATATTTGTGGTCCCTAAATAAGAATTTAAAAATAAATTATTTATTGCTTCTTTACTTTTTCCTCTCTCCTTAAAAAAAAATAACAAAAAAGTCACTTCATCTGTAACATTTTTTCTCCCCACATCTATTTATTTATTTATTCATTCATTCCTTGTACAAATCTTTCAAGATCTGTAGTTAATTACTTTGCAAAGTTTTTAGGCACATTTGAGAAGCAAATTCTATGAACTACATTTTCCAGAACCCTCTACCACAATAGTAGTACATACTAGGTAAGGAAACATCTTATTATGAGAACAAGTATTGACAAGGCCCCTCAGGCTCAGTTTTTGGTGTGTTGCATTTAATAACTTTCTCGCTGTAGCTGCTGCAGTTATGTCATTCCCCCTTTGTAATGAAGGCCAATTCGCTGAGAGACCTCCCGAACCTAGAGAATGAGAGTGTTTCATAGAGCTGCAAATTATATAAAGCTGTCCTGTGCTTCATCTAACAGATTATTTTATTTACCCTGAAAGATAAATAGTGATATTCTACAAGCCACAAAAGTCCATTGTGCCTTAATAATCTCACAATCACTGGTCACCACTTGGACATTGAGCTGTTGACCACAACTCTTTGAGTTCAGCCGTCCAGCCAATTCCTTATCCAACAAGTGGATTCTTAATGCCATCATGAATCTGAATACGGGATATAAACAGAGTGTGTTTTTAATATTTCTCTTTTGATATCAGAACCTTTCCTCAGTGTAAGAGGAATCCACTTTGAGCAAACTGTATTTCTGTCATGTTTGTTAATTGAGACAGATGTTTTATCTCACTGTAGGACTAGGCACCACCAAGGCTATTATGAGTAGCTTCACACTGAGATTTTGTAGAAATCTTTCTATTAATTTTGAATCCCTGGCAGCAATCCTGCATCATTGTTTGCCATGATCCTCAGGCTGCTTTTAGGAAGAAAGTTCTCAAAATCAGAATCATCAATAACATTACAGAAACATTAAAAAAAAGAATCTCTGTCAAATGTAATGTATTCTGTTTGTGTGATATTTTTTTTTGGGGGGGGGGTGGGGTGGGGAGAGAGGTTGGGGTTTTGTTTTTTGTTTGTTTGGGGTGTAAAGAAAGCCCCTTTCAGGTCACTGACTAGAATCATTACCAGTCTGACTCTTAACAAGAAGCTACTTCTCCAGCCATGAGATAACAAGCAGCATAGTTGAAGGTTGATTTGATTCACTCTGGTAACTTCAAATCAATATGTTTATATTTATTAAAGAGGTAATTACATTATTCCACACCTCCAGTGTGCTTCAAACTACTCCATCATTTGGATTAACCATAAATGTGTGGTCTCTGCTTGACCTTGGATGTTGTATAAAATTTAAAGTGGGAGAGGAAACTCCACTTGCTGTCCAGAAACAAAGAAAGGAATCTTTCCAGGACGTTACAGTGGTTACATTGCAATATCTTTTTTCTTAAAAAACAGAGTTCCTTGGCACCAGCACTACTGTAGTGCTGTATGAATGGAATTCACAGACAATGCTACAGTGCTGTATGAATGGAGCTGTGGTGTGGAAACGGTCCACCAGAACTCAGCCCATCTACACATCTTAATGGCTTTGCCACTGATTGTCAGCTCACATCAAAGGTAGTGCAAAATCTTTAATTCTCAACGGAAATTAGCAGGCTGTTGGGAGTTTCCTTGTTAGAAGGACAAATACTTTCCAGTCAAACCGTGGTGCCCACGGGAACTGTGGACAATCTGTTATTGTCAACTGTTAAGAGTTTGAATATATTTGATTGTTGTCCTAACACCCAACACCTCAGGTCTTCTTTTCCAAAGAGAATCAGCACTGGGGAAAAAAGGTATTATACGAAGTATCCCAGAGAATAGCCTTGATTCTGCTACTGAAAACGTATACTGCAGACAAATCCCTCTGGGCCAGGCCTGTCCACGCTCCTCTTGGGCTTTGTTGGCTTTCTCTCACTCCCCTGAGGCAGGCCGCATAGACTGGAAAGGGTTGGCTCTCATGTGGGCTGCCTCAGTCCTGGCATCATCTTCACACTTAAGAAAGTGTAGGAGAGAGACTCTAATACTAACAGCTTTGAGAAGGATGGTCAAACCATTTTGCAGAGATACCCAAGAGCTGAATAACGTACTTGACCTGGCTGCAGCCCTAAGCTTGTGTACAGGTCTGTTTCCGACACTGTGTCACCACACCTTGCTATGTTGTGTCATGCAGACATGCCTGTGCTCTTTGCTATCTAGACTGGTCTTTTAAAAAAGAAAAACATATATGGTGTCAGAGGTATTTTTCCTCAAAATGTTTTTGTGGGGAAAATTTGTATTCATGAAAATTGAAGTTGAACACTACCACAAGCCACAATACTACTATGCACACTTCCAGGCCTCAGTTTCCCATGCTCAAAACCTCAAGATTCGCTGCTCTAAGTCAGTATGCTTGTTGTGAGACTTCATTCATTCACCTATGGCTACTTTGACAGTTCAGGGGAACACCACAGAAGTGCTGAAGTGGTAACAAAATGCAAGATGAGGCCATCTGGCCCGCCTGTAACTGTACATTCAGAGAATTCATATCCACGTGAACAGAAAGAAAGTGTCCAGTACCAAAGCAGGAAATCTGGGCTAACTGATGAAGATGGCCAAAATGTATGGCTTCCTCCAGCAGTCAGTGGAATTAAATAATTCATAGTGGAATTATTAATTCAGTCTGTGGAATTAAATAATTCAATACAAAGTGTACCCCAAATAACAAGGCAAGCCACCTGTGTCTGCACCATAACCACCGCAGTTTTGCAGAGACCTTACTAGGTCAAAACACTAAAACTGGCAAACACCCCAAAATGAGGCCCCCATCCTCTTATGCCCCTTTTCTCAACTATTCTGCCTTCCTCAAAATAGTACCTTTTACCCACCCCACCACCCAGGTCTTCAATTTTATTAGCACAGCTGCCTTCACTCCTAACCAGAGGGCAGGATAAGCCTACAGTTACTGTACACTAAACAGAAACACCTGTGACTCTCTCTTTTTCATATACATTCATATATATATATATATATTAGTTATTTTCTTCAGAGCACTAAGTGCCATGTTCTGCAAAGGAAAATAAATCCACATCCTTACATTCTCTCCCACACCCCCCACGTGGCCTTGACAGACAAGCACAGACGGTGCAGCAAATATTTCACTTCACTTTATTTAAAAAAAAAGGGGAGAGGGGAAGAGAGAATTCTTGTGGCATTCCAGAGGTCCCTGGACACTCATTCCAAATGCCGAAGTTGGGCCCTGGGTGAGTTTCAGTCTAAAAGAGAACCTGGGTTTCTAGGCAGCCATCCAAACTCAACACAGACACTTTTTTTGTTTCTAAATCAGTTAAAAAAAATTAAAACCTAAAGGGAAGGGGGTAGGGTGGAGAAGAAGAGAGAGGATGAGGAGAGAGAAGTGGAAAGGAAGGAGAGACAAACAAGGTAGCACAACAGAAAGAATCCAAGACCTCTGGTTTTATTACCAATTTGGAGTTTTATCACCAAGAGACAGAGTTGTAACCATGCAAAGAGAAAGGCAACTTCCCTCTGGCCAAGACAAAATTGTGAGGAGAATCAGGCCACCTTTCCCTCCTTGGTGACAGCTCCTTCTGGGGTAGAGGAGGCTGGTTTTGGAGGTGGTTCTCACCTGTCCACATTGTCTCTACCCATCCTTTTTCCTGACGCACAAATGAAGGCAACTCTGGCACACTAGTCCTGGAGATGTCCAGCTCTGGCTTACATATCCAGTCTCACTACAGCTTTGCCTAATCAATAGCATGTCCAGATCTACTGACTACTGCTCACGTAACCAGCACACTTCAGTCATCACAGGAGATAAGCTGCCTTGCTGGAGAACTGGGGAGACTCCCCCAGGACAGTTACTGACTCTTACCAACCTCTACCCAAGAAAAGCCACAGTATCACTCAAGTCTGTCACCTTGTACTTCATGGCATTAATCAATACTGAGTTTCACTTAGAAAGTAAGTTAATTACTGAGAGTACTGCAGTTTCTTACCTCACTGAGCTTAGCCCAGTTGAAGGATTTCAGTGGGTGTGAAGGCTGCGGGATAGATTTCTTCTTCAAGCTGGTGCCACTGCTGCTGAAGGTGGTTGCTGAAGGTGGTGGCATCCCCATACTGAAGAAAGGTGGTGCTCCTGGTGGGGGAGGAGGTCCTCCTGGAGGTGGTGGTGGAGCAGGAGGAGGGGGACAGCTGGAGAAAGGCAGAGGAGGTGGCAGTGGAGGCAAATTCTCAGACATGTGAGAAGAAGACAAAGCTAATGGGCCACCTGGAGGTGGGGGTGGTGGGGGTGGGAAGGAAATGCTGCCCCCTTGCTGGAAAATAAAAAGCACACAGAAGAAAGCAAACAGTTTAAAAGGCACAATAACTTCATGTTGCCAGCTGATGTGATTTTATTATGAGTCTCAAAATATTTGATGTTTTCTTTAAAACCTCCTGCACTCAAAGCCATGCAATAAAGGGAGGAATCTCAGCTTTCATTTAAGAGAAAGTTTCAAGCCCTTGAAGTTGGGGAGAAGAGCTTGAAAAAGGGAACCATAAATGGCTCAGAAAAACAGAAAGCTAGTATAAGAAGCCAAAGTGTATTATTTTCTCCGTATGTATTAAAAAAGAGAAAAGTACAATCTTATGAACTTTTGAACTCCTGGGTTTTAAACCTTAGGGTTTGAAAGGCTGAATACCTGTCATTAGGCCCCTACTAATGCAAAGTTGGATAAAACAAGAGGGAATGAAGCTGCTTGCTTCAGTGTCTAACATCTCAGGGCTGTGTCCTGGTGAGTTGAGGCTTAGGTGCGCTACTAGGACAGAAGGAGCACTAAAAGCAAGAAGGAGCAGCTGCAAATACCACTTCTGCAGAGCTCCAAGGCAGTACAGTGCTCTTGAAGGAAATCCTGTTTCTTCACTAAATTTACTTTTGTATCTGGATGATTTCTCTCTATTCCACTGAAGTAACAATGAGAGCCACCCTACTCAGCAGTGAAAATATGGCTAGAGGAGGACACTCAGCAGCTCCTGCAGGGATAGTGGTTAAGGAGAAGGAATGGAGCAGTTCATGCATTATCTATTCTATACCATCAGCTCTGGGATTTTGGTCTCAACTTAAGGCTGAGTAGCTTCAAAGTATTCTTGTTTTTAGCTGGTGTAGACAGACTCTCTCTGTACTGACCATAGAAAGTGCTTCACTCATAACGTGCTTTTGTTCATCATTCACTAGTTAGCAGGCTTTAAAAGAGGATGGGAAGAGTCCCTGTCTCATACCGAGAACTCATTAAGTTGAGCCACCAGGTCGTTCATCTGGTCCCGGGCCTGGCGCAGCTCCAAGGATTCCTTCTGCAGCTTGTCCTTCATTTTGTTCAGTGTCTTCATCATTTCATCTTTCTCCTGGGTCTTTGTCTCACATTCCCGCTCTTTCTTCTCTAGTTTGCTCATCAGCTCAGCATGATCTAGAGGGAACAAGCAAGTGGGGCGGATGAAATAAAGCTCATAAACAGTCTCCAAAGAGATGCAGGTTATGCTGAAATAAAGCTGACAAATCTGTCCGTTCAGGTGGGGATGTATAATACGAGTAGGAAAAAGAAAACAGAGTCTGACTGTCTTGACAGTGATCTTCAGTGATGAAGACAGCAATGCCCAAGTTTCACTTTGACTGTAAAATAACTGAATGTGAGGACTGAGGGAAGCCCCATCCTATGAAATACATAAACTGATCACCATGAGGCAAAATGTACTGGAGGGAACAAAGCAAGGTTTGTCCATAAATGGAAAGATTGTGCCCAGCTCTGCTCTCTGCTCCTCTGTGACTGAATAGGGATCATTCTTGCCTCCTCTTTTGCCTCCCCAAGCATAGAGGATGCACTCACCTTTTCGAAACTTCTCTGCCTGGTCTCTCCACTGCTTGACTTCATTTTCGTTCACCAGCCTGGAAGATGAAATCAGATTATTTAAACTTGTTCTGAGTTGCCCAAGCTGAAATGCAAGTGGTCATTACATGTAATGATCAACAAAAGGCAACCTGGTGAATGTATATGTTTATATAGGATCATACCAGTGGTCAGTCTGGTTCCAGATCCTGTCCTTACTATAGCCAACAGCTAATATAAATGTGATGACTCAAAGTCCTGAAAAGGAATAAAGGAATGCCTAGAGAAAAAATCCTGATATGTTCCTGTCTTCAGGTAATGTCCTCGAAGTGCCAAGTCTACTTATTTTGAAAGAAAGAAATCATCACTAAAATAATAATAGCTGCTGTGAGTTACAAATTACCCCATCCTTAATACAAGACCAGATTGCCATCATTTTTATACTCCCTGTGGTTCTATTTTTTCTTTCTTACAAGGAGGGAGGATGGTTATCTGTTGGGTAATATATCAGTAACAAAGCAATGCTCATATCTCATACTGGCAAAGCTATTTCCTATTACTGACAGAAACTATGCAGGGCATGCTGGGGATTGATTAGATATACAGAATGAGGAGTAGCTATGAAAGCAGAAAGGGAAGATCAGGCAGGCGGTCTACAATTAACTCTGATATTCAGATAGACAGAAAGAGATCAACACCACTGTGTTTTTTTCCATGATGAGAAAACAGTTCTGATTTTGGCTCATGCCTGTAACAGGAGGGACTAAGATTTTTAGTACAGGAGAATTTGGTTTCATATGAGGCTTATGTTCTATAAAATGCTCTTTTCAGTGGATAATTCAGAAGGGTAATGGACCATGAATTACCTGCAGAGGCAGATGGATGGAATGAAGAGTCCAAAAGTTTGGCTAAAAAAGGACTGAGAACAGGGAAGTTGAGATGAGAGCCAGCTCATGTAGCTAGACTTCTCAAATGATGCATCCTATGGGAAAAAATAATGGCAGTGCCCTCAGCCAAGTCTGTGGGTGAGAGCATGCAGATATTTCATGAAGAGGTAAAAAGTTTTGTGTGCTAGGCGGGGGCTGCTTTCCACTATTTGAAATCTTTCTAAACTATACGCTCATTAGTGAGGAATGAGATCTAAGTATAGATGACCACATAATTATTATTTTTTTTAATATCATTGAAAGCTTTCACCAGCATTCTGAATGAAAAAAGGCACATCAGTAAGCCTTCTTGTAATATCATAGGTATTTTTCTTGCTCTTTTATTTTCTGCTTTTAATATTTAATAGAAATTCTAAGCCAAAGGCAAAGACGTTGCTAGAAAATACTGCCTGGTTAAGATATCATTAGAAGGAAACTATTTAGAAGACTAACAAGACAATGAGAAGCTGTAAGTTAAAACAAGAATGTCCTCAGATATGATATTTTATTTCCTAAGCACCTGCATACTATTTAGAAGACTAACAAGACAATGAGAAGCTGTAAGTTAAAACAAGAATGTCCTCAGATATGATATTTTATTTCCTAAGCACCTGCATACTTATTATATACTTATACCTGCATAACAGCGATAAACAATAACAACACTGCTTACATTTTAATGATATTTTTGACATTGAAGTTCTCCAGTGGAGCTATATCTGGATCATCTCCTCGTTCATCCTGAAGAATGATTTGCTGGAGTATTCTATCCAACAGCTGCCACTGCTGGAAGTTTC
>VZTM01037477.1:23264-35671 GCA_013400555.1 Jacana jacana
CTGCATTCCTCTTATCTGTGTAGAAAAAGATCAACCCATAAGGACTTCCATTTTCATGCCAAAGTGCACAGACCTGCCAACAAATTTCTTTTTCACCTTCCATCTCAATCCTGTATGTAGTAAAGCATACAACACAAAGCTTAACCCTGAAGTATTGTTAGCAGATTATTTGCAAACACCTGGCATACTGGAAGAGCACATAACAGGCATGGGCAACTCTCTGCCAAATAAGTACATTCAGGCTCTGCAACCCTTTTGTCAGATTAGCTCTAACTTGCACTTTAAATGCCTCTAGTGGTGATTCCTTTGTGACAGCTGTTACTCGGCACTTTCTGGAGCTTGATGTGACAATTTTTTTTTGGTGCCTAGGTAACGCGATGACCGGGCACTGTAAGAACAAAGAGATATTCTATCTGCATGCTCAGTTATCTGCAGGTCAGTGAAACTCAAGTGGCATGAAAAATTTATACAAACATGAATAAAGTGTGGAGAGAAAAAAACAGAAATTGAACCAAAAATCCAGGTCAATACCTAAAGCTCAAGTACTGCCTTAAAGAGTGGAAAAACAACTGCTTGAATTTGTGCACAGCAGTACTTGAATCTAACGAGTGCACAAAAACATACCACATTACATTCTGAAAAAGCACACCACAGTACATCTCCCTCATATTCTCCCTTACAGTTTGACTCCCCAAGTATGGCTGAAAGTTATGAAGACCAGAACCTGACACCTAACAGGATCAAGGCAGGCCGTTCTCTAGTGATGGTTCTATGCCTTTGCTCACCTGCTACACTCTAGAAGTATAACTGATTTTTTTTTTTTTATAGTTATCAAGGAGATTCCTATCACTTCTCTTGAAAACAATGAAAAAAATAGCATGCCAATGCTATTTTTCACTTTAAGTTCAGGAGCTCTCCACTGGTGCATTACCATGACATATCAGCTTGAAGACTTACTGTGGAATTTCCCTGGCACAGAACAGTTTTCAGTACTGCATTGTTTCACCAGAAAAATTCCTCAGCGCATTTTGTTATTTTTCAGAATGGTATCTATTTCTGGGAATTCCCTGATCTAGAGCACAAGGGCTCTTTCTTTTTAAAACTTCTAATTTAGAATCATTAAAGGCTCTGTCAGTGACTAACTGGAATGTTTCAGCTACTTGCAAGTGCAGAGAAGTCAGGCTGCTGCTTTAAGTATTGTGACAAAAATCTGCTGGATGGAGTCAGTGTAAGATGCCAAGTCCCTCAGCCCAGAACCCAAGTTCTGAATGGAAGACAAGAGTGGTGTGTGCCTGTGGCCCTGTACCTACAACAAAGCTTCACCTGGTTCTTCAATACCCCTTGCTCTGGAAAACTCTGATGTACTCACATGGCATCTGCAAGCAGTGCTGGAGGATGGATAACAAATAGGGGTAGGCATCTGTGTGCTTCAATCTCTTCTTGATCAGCTCAAACATCTGAGAGGCACTTTTTGTGTCAATGTGGATCTGAAGATCGAGAAGGTAGGGATAAAAAAAGTTAGAGAAAAAACATGCATGGCAAACGCCTGACTAACTGTGAAAGATCCAATCAATACAGAGACAGGCAAATTTCCAGCAACTGGACCTCTGGAGTCTGCTGCAATGTCCAGCTGCAAGTTCCAGTGAGGAGCAGACACATGGCTCCTTGAGACCAGCATTGTCATTCCCACTCCAGTATGGAAAACATCCCCAAAGTAAAGGGCTAGAAAGGTGGGAGGCATGGCAAGCCTTCTGGAGTAAGCAAAACATTTAAGTCCTAGAAAGTGGTGGCACAAATAGTGGAAGCTAAGCAGGAAAGGGCTAGTTGTTTTGTATCGGTGTGCAGCAACAACTAGTGATGAAGACAGAGGAAACTATAACTATTCTGGACCCTACAGCCCATTACTGTTGCTAGAGGTTGTGGAAACTGTCCTTGATTTATGCTCATCTTTAAAATTCAACCAACCTAAAATACTGATCCTCCCCACAGGCTCTGAGGCAACAGTCTTCAGGAGAGTTTCCCATAATCTCAGGGAAAGTATCAGATAAGGGCTCAAGCTTCACCCATAGTCCTGTAAAGGGGATGTCTGAAACTAGAATGTATCTGGATCAGGACTAAGAACATGAAAGCAGGGCCGAGAACCTCCTCTACTCTTGAACCTTCAGCCAAACAAAAGAAAGAAGTCTTTGTCAAAGATACGTGGCAGAAGCCCTGTTCGTGACCAGGGTTTTCATTGTTTACACGTCACAGATCCCATACCTGCTAAATGAGAAACAGCAAAATCAAAAGCACCAGCCACGCTCAGCACCGAAGTCAACTGTTGTTTTCAGGGAACACAAAGGGAAGTTGCACCAGGCATCCAAAGTGGATGTTCAGCTTTGGCAAGCTCAGGTACTCCAGAGAAAAACTTACCAGGTCAAACCGCTTGGCAAGTTCCAGGTCATCTTCATTTCTGACCATCTCAAAGAAATCTAAGTGCCTAAAAGAAAACAGAAAAGCAAAACAAACAAAACCTGCCAATGTTCATGCCATAATTCAGATTTAAACCAAGCATTTTACTGTAGAGCAACAATATATCTTTTCTAGCTAGAACACTGGAAAATTGGTATTCCTTTCTTACATGAAGTTCTGGGACAGGTATGCAAGAAAACTCATGGGGGTAAGTGTGAGGCCAAAAGGAATGGCTGGCTGAGGTATACATGTTCTTTAATCTTTATGATAAGTCACTGTGTTGAGATAAGGCTGCTAAAAATAAATATAAAATAAGAAAGTTTATTTGTGATAAATGCAAAGCCTACAATGATAATACATTTCTAGAAAACTAGGCCATATTAAGCAGATATTAGACCATTAACAAATTGTTTCCTTTAGATGAGGGAGCAGAGATGCATTGAGTGCATTGAGTTAAAGAGTGGAGCTCACAGCTGTCTTTACATTTGCCTACTGATGAGCACAGCAGCATGCCTCTCTTGGGATCTGGGGGACATGGTGAGAGACACGTTCATGGCATCTGGACTTCTCTTGCTTAGAGACTAGCTCACAGTAGATGATGTGGAGAAATTCTGTCACATCCCACTGTATGGGGGGGGCATACAGTCTGTGTATTCCAGGCATCTGGGAACAATCTCAAACCTCTGTTATCATTCTCATCACTGTTACTTTGTAAGATCCAAAGTGCCACTATGCCTCTCCTAAATACTCCTGGGTACTGAGCAGTTGTCTATGGGTCAGATTGTCTTCTTGGTTAGACTGCTGTAGATCACAAGTAATGTTACTGGTTCCAGCTCCGCAGCAAAATGTAGGCACATACAACTACATGCCATCTTTTCCTGTGACATTAATACACAAGATGTGAGGTCACTCTTTACTACAGGCAGCAGATTTGCTAATCTTATGCTTATGCAGAACTTCAAGCACATTACATTTGCCCCAGGAATAGCTCTATCATCCTGTAGCAGCTCCTGACAGTGGATGTTTGAGAAAGCAATGCCTCGAGAAACCTGTGGACATAGGACTGATCCATAGGTTTTTCACCATGTGCTTTGGCAAATTTGACATGTTTAGGAAATCCCAGGTATCAGATACCTAGACATCAGCCCTGCTCTGTAGGAAGGGTCTTGGGGCAGCAGACAATAAGGGACAGCAGTGCATAAGCAGGTCAATGCCTCTCCACAAAGCTTCATGTGGTCAACAGAGAAGGTAGACTCCTAATGGCTCCCTGCTCTTACACCTTAAAATGCTTCCTTTTGTTAAGCAAATAGATTTTACTAGGCTCCTCATCGGTTCATTAGTCTTCTAGCTTCTTGGAGTATCTCAGTCAAATTGATCAGATTGTTTACTCTAAATTTATTTCAGCATGTGGCTTTGTGAAGGGTTTAATTTAAGGTCATTAGCAGCTTCAACTACTGTGCAGAATATGGAATTGCTAGTGGAGAAAACATCTATTATCTGTATAACTTTTAACACAGTTATCTGAAGGTGCCATTCAGTGCTATGTTTTGTGCAGTAGCAGGGCTGTTTGAAAATGCTCCTCATTCTTCTCTCTTGCCCCCTTGCTGCCTCTACCCCTTTGACCACCAGAGAGATGGTGGTCTCACCACTGTGCCAGTGCCACTGTTTGAGAGGGTGTCATACAAGCAAGATCACAAAAAAGATTGAGCTTAAAGAAAAACCTTGGGAACTCAGAACCTGCGCTTTGAACACATGTACTTAGTCTCAGTGAAGTCAATGAACTACTGGTTTCCCTCCCTCCTACAGGAGAGGCTTTTGTTCCAGTTTTGCTAAAAGAGAAAAGATTTAGAACTTTTGCTCTATTCTTTTTTTTCATTTTGATTGCTATCTCCAGATTAGAAGAGAAGCAATACAGGAACACCTTGCCACAGCCACTGCCAATTTAGTATGTATGTTTCCTACTTCATCTGCTGACTGTAATTCTAAGGATGAATCTCCTTCCTTCCTTTAAAGGAAGTCAGTTTTAGGAAGAGACAGAGACAGCTTTGTGCTTAAATCTGAAACCCAAATGGAGAAGAGTTTCTATGAACTCTTTCTGTTGATCAAAAACTGTTTTGGAAAACATGTCTTACCTGTCCAGTGTGGCATTCTCATGTCCTCTTAGCTTGTCAATGACGGGCTGAATTCCTAGCATTAGAAACTCATATCGTAGGTGTAATCGGAACTCCAAATTGTCCTTAAAAAGTAGTGGAAAATCAAGTTACTAGGTTCCAAAAGCTTTTTCAAAAAATAAATTACTTAAAACCTCAGTTCTTCCCTTTGTACTATTATCCTGACACCAAATTCACAGTTTGATTAATTCCAGTAAAGTAAGTTCAAAAAAAAAAGGTCTTTGCCTCTGTTTCAATTAAAAATACAGTCTACAGTCCTCGTTTGCCTACAAGGATTTCTGCATGTCCAGTCAGAAGAACAGCACACTCCATTTTGTTCCCTGAAGAGCAAAAGTTATTACTGTTTGTCCTGCTAGTCTATTAGAGCTCCTGGTCCAGCTCCTGCTGGCAGATGAACAGTACTGCAACCTTCTTCCTAATTTTTATGGGTTTTTTGTCATAACAACACCATACACTATGGCAAACTTGACACCTATACAGTGGGATGTTACAGGACTGCTGGAGATAGAGACAAATACATTGCCAGAGAAAGCTCTTAAGAGCTTCCTTGCTGTTGTGGTTCAACCAAAAAAAGAAAAGCCAATGTAACATAAGTAACACTTTTAACGAAACAAAATCAGTTTCATCTATCCTGCAGCCTCAAAAAAGGTCTTGTTAATGAAAGAAAACCAACAAACTGTCTTTTCTCAAATGTCTCCTGCTGACATTTTTAAATTAAAACATTTTGAGTTTGGTTTTGAGTCAAAACAACTGAACATTTCAAAACATTTCTGAAGGTAAACCAAAATGTTTCCTGGAAAGCTGAAATCAAGACGTAAATGTTTTGCAGT
This sequence comes from Jacana jacana, assembly GCA_013400555.1. Lineage (NCBI taxonomy): Eukaryota > Metazoa > Chordata > Aves > Charadriiformes > Jacanidae > Jacana > Jacana jacana. Next base: position 28,717 of record VZTM01037477.1, read on the forward strand.
TCTTAAAAAAAAAGAATCCCCCCCCCCTCCCCCCCAAACCCCCAAAGCAANCAATAACACAAAGATTTGTGACAATCTACTAGCCATTTCCAAGGTAAATTAATTGAAGCATAACATTTTAGAAATAATTTTCAGGGCAGTGACTCACCTCACCAGCACCAGCATTCAGAACAGCATTGATAAAGGACATGATGGCTGTTTTGAGATTTACTTCATCTCGGTATCTCCCCATGCTTCGGTCCAGCTCATTCAACAATGTCTGAAATAGAACAGCAGACTAAGTTAGAGGATACAGTTTAATTTCTTGCACCATTTTGTGTACTGTTCATGGGATACACACACGGTCTTCTTTTGAGTTGCTACATATTTGTATAAAGAAATATTTTTTTTCAGAGAAGGTTGTTAGTAGTTTTGGGCATGCCACAATAAACAAATGAAGAGTAGTGATATCAATAAAGACCAAACTGATCCTAATGGAAAAAAAAAATAAAATTAAAAAGCTATTATTTGAGAAAAAGCAGATGCCTTTTATAGTTCTTGCCAACACAATGTACACAAAAATTATATAAAAATATAAGCAAGTAGCAGAATGATGTTCGTCTCAGTCAGTTAACTCTGTGTGGTGAATATGACAGGGAGTTCACAAACGCAGAAAAATAGCATCAGATTCACACATTCTTTCTACTCTCATCACTCAAGTAATTTTCATTATTTCTCAGTAGGATAGAGTTCACACATATATATATATATACAGGGAGAAAGAATTCTAAAGAGAACCTGTCTTTTGAGGAATAAAACCTATATATGGATCTTGGAAGATTCCTCCTTATTCCTTTCACTTACAAACATTTCACATGAAGTGGACAATTACCAAACTCTTGTAAGATCCTTTTAGAGATATGCAAATAACAGGAACATCTCCTGTGCATACAGCTCCAAGGAGCAAAGGTGAATTACGCAGCCCCACTGAAAGTGCAATTAAGCTCCAGTTTCCTTGTTAAAAATTCAAAATGGTTTGGGTTGGAAGTTAGTGGTCTTTAAAGATTGTCTAGTCCACCTGCCCAACCACCATGGGCAGGGACAGCTTCAACTAAACCAGGTTGCTCAAAGCCCCATCCAGCCTGGAACACTTCCAGCGATGGGGCATCTATAACTTCTCTGGGTAACCTATTCCAGTGCCTCACCACCCCCATCATATAAAAATATCTTCCTTTTATCCAATCTAAACATAGTCTTTTTTAGTTTAAAACCATTTGTTACCCCTTGTCCCCTTGTCCTGTCGCTACAAGCCCTGGTAAAAAAAAAATAATAAAAAAAAAAAAATCTTTCTCATAAGTTCCCTTTTTTATATATTTAAAGGCTGCTATAATGTCTTCTCAGCAACTGTATGTCTCTTAGTTAACCAATTAGCAGGGATATTTAGCATTCGTGAGGTATTTAGCACAGACACGCTTTTGATGTTTGACAATGATACAAAACTGGGAGGGGTGGCTGACACACCAGAAGGCTGTGCGACCATACAGCAAGATCTGGGCAGGCTGGAGAGCTGGGAAGAGAGGAACCTGATGAAATTCAACAAGGGCAAGTGTAGGGTGCTGTACTTAGGGAAGAATAACCCCCTGCATCAGTACAGGTTGGGGGCTGACCTGCTGGAGAGCAGCCCTGAGGAAAAAGCCTTGGGCGTCCTGGGGGACAATAGGATGACCAGCAGGTTGAAGGAGGTTATCCTGACTTTCTACTCTGTCCTTGTGAGGCCTCATCTGGAGTAATGTGTCCAGTTCTGGGCTCCCCAGTTCAAGAAGGACAGGGAACTACTGGAGAGGGTACAGCAGAGGACCACAAAGGTAATTAGGGGCCTGGGGCATCTTTCTTATGAGGAAAGGCTGAGGGACTTGGGTCTTTTTAGTCTGGAGAAGACTGAGGGGGCATCTGATCAAACCTATAAATATTTAAGGGGTGGGTGTCAAAAGGAAGGGGCCAGTCTTTTTTCAGTGGTGCTGAATGAGAGGACAAGAGGAAATGGGCACGATGTTGTACATAAGAAGTTCCATCTCAACATGATGAGGAACTTGATTATCTGAGGGTGGCAGAGCACTGGAACGGGCTGCTCAGAGGGGTCTCCTCTGGAGACATTAAAAACATACCTGGACAAGTTCCCATGCAACCTGCTCTAGGAGGACCTGCTTTGGCAGGGGAGTTGGACTAGATGATCTCCAGAGGTCCCTTCCAACCCCATATCATTCTGTGATCTAATTTTTACATACTAACAAATATCTCACTATATTCTTCTGAACATCAGAAGAAAAAGGAGAAAAAAGACTAGACCAAATAATGTTGGTAGTCTGTGCCTTATACAGTCCATTTAGGATTAATATCTTTTGAATATTTACTGAGGAGGTTATGTGTAGAAAATGATTAGCCATGAAAGCAACTCTACTTTTAGCTTTGTGCTGATGACTGTGAATGTCCTTTTCAGGATGTTCTATGATCAGTTCATAATTTGAAGGATGGTTTTCCTTACTGGAAGAGCAACAAATTTCATTTGAGATCTGCCAGTTCAATCGTATGTGGCTCAATTCAGCATTAATAATAAATACCTTACATTCACATATTTGGTTTGCTGATGCACTAGAGAAGACAGAATTCTTCTTATTCTTCCCAAGAAGTTTTGGCCATAAAGGGAGAACAGAGACAAAAATAATTTTTTAGCGTTCAGCTCAGCAGATCCATCTAAATGAAATTTTGAAGCTATTATGCTGAGTAAGAAAGTTAATTTTCCTTTATTTAGTCAGTATTCTACCCATGGCTACTGAAAGTATTCATTCACAGCAAAATCTTTCCTGTGCTAGTCATCAGTTCCATAGGTCTATCTTGTTTCCTGTAGAAGAGAGGCATCACCATGGAGATATGCCTCCAGAAACAGGAGGAATATTCTCCTGTGCATTCCCCAGGGTAAAGAATACCCTCCTGGCTTCATGCAAATGCTTTGCTAGTTTTTGTGTAAAAAGCTTTTGATGTATCATACACTGCTACTGACAGCTGGTGTATATCTGAGCATAGCACGTTCACTATCAAGCAAGTTTGATTTCACAAACTCCTTTTTCTTGCATCTTTTAAATTGCCTAGCTGGCATTTGCAAATAACCCTACTGTTGGCATTTGTACTTCCATCACATCCACAATTTCCCAGTAGTTATATTAAGGCCAAATACCAGCCCTTCCCCCATTTATGTTAGAAATAGGAATGGGTCTTACATGAAAATACATGAATTGCCCTACTAAGTCAGACTGAGGGTCAGTCCAGTCCAGCATCCTATCTCTGACGGTGACAAGAGGAGACTATTTAAGCAGTCTTTAAAATCATCAACAAACCTGACTCTTCAACTTGACAAATAAGCAGAAGTGAAAAAATTGAGAGATTTTAGTTCTGTTACTGTCAGATTTGACATTGAAATCCAAAGCCATGTATTTTCTTGGAATAATTTAAGTAGCCATTACTAAAGAAACATCAAATCAAGGATGGTTTTGCTGGTTTTCTGCAGAAGCCTCATATATTCTCACCAATTTTTATGGACATGCTAGACTTTATGCAACAGGATATCAGACACAGCATTCAGAGACATTGAAGGATGTTAACAAAAGTTTTCTATCCCCATTTCAGAAGGCTGGACTAGGAGCAGAATGCAGTGGGGGCCAAGCCAAATTGAGGGCAAGAGAAACAAAAACTCTGGATTGCACTAAACTAATTGAAGAGCAGTACATCTTCATGTGATTGCTCAGCTCTAGAAGGAAACACTACAAGTTCATGCAATTCCTAAAGATCAGAGTCTACACCCACACACTGTGGCCAAACTCCAATATCTCTAACCCTTTGCAAATGGCTGTGGTTCAAGTCTTCACTTCAACATTTCCTGTGAAAAAGATTTCACCACACCTCTTGGCAGCCAGCTCTGTGGCCCAATTGATCTTACGGTTGTAAAGGTTTTTCCTACTATTTAAGCAAAACTTTCCTCATTTAATCCCATTATTCCTCATCCCTGACATCCAGTAGGGATTCATTCAATCTGCAGCAAACCTCAAAAGGTTTTGGATGAGCCCTGAGGGAAAGAAGCAAATCGAGTGGGAATACAGGATTTTAATTTGTTCCTTGTACAATTCCAAATTGATCAGATTTCTCCCTGCAGATTATGGTCTGTACTGACGGTGTTTGACACAAACCAGGCAAGGGAGCTCTGGAAAGAATGCTTCTAATCTCCACCTTTTCAGCTGAAAATATCAAGCGTCCTTTATTTCTTCACCTCAAGCTTCAAAATTTCTAGCAGCATTAAGGAGGAAAATAAGAGTGTTCTGTCCAAAGAAACTCCATTAATATTTTCATCAAGTGAAATCAGCTCCTTTCAGACAGTACCTAGGCCTCCCTTAAGACTAAAAGGAAAACTCTTTCTCCCCACAGGGTTCCCCAGCTGGATGGGTGTTTCAGATAGCAAACTAGGCTAGAAAGGCCCCGGAACATCCTGGTATACTTTTCTGGCCTGGTGCATCATTATGACTTTGCAGTATCATTTTGACTCAAAATATGGCATGTTAAAAAGTACAACATTTTACAATGTCATACTATAATACATTCACTAGATAGGAGCAATGAGGGGAAGCAGCAAGCATAATAAGTAACAGAAAGGAAACAATTTAGTGAAGAGTAAGATTATGCTTCTTTCACAAAGGAAACCAGTCATAAATATGATAATGCAGACACAAATGACACTGTGATCAAAGACTCTTCTTTCTAATTTTTCATAGCATTTTAGAAACCACCATCTTCACAAGAAAAGGACTTAAGAAATTCAAGATAAAGCAATGGTTTCATGGGCACACAGTGAGCCAGTGACAAAATTATACTGGTGCCAATTTTGAATACATCAGATGGAAAAGAATCCCAGTTAGGAAACTAAGGTCTCATCTTCCTAATTCCATATTTCTGTTTTGAGGGTTTATTGTCTGGGTTTCCAATGTTTTATTTCATCTCTCTTCTTTTAGGGGCAGAGTAGAATTTGTAGGCATAGAAGCATATTTCAAACAAAATTGAATGAAGCAAAGATAGAGCTTTTCCAGATTGCCTCAGGAAGGAGACTGAATGCATGCCTTTATATTATTGTGGTATTTGAGTAAAGATGGAATGCTACTCTGAAGAGGATGGTTTTAAAGGAATATCTTAAAAGAGGAACTGCAGGCTGCCTATTGGATATTAAAGTGAGAATTATTCCAGGCAGAAGGGCAGCATGAAAGCAGAGTCAAAGATTAAAGCAGGTGAAGGGATCAGCTCAGGCAAGACGCTGCAGAAAATGTGAGAAAATAGGAATAGCCACAATATAAATTCAGACGTGAACATAAAGTACAGAATCTTGTTGCAAGTGCCAAGACAAAGATGATCCTGATAGACCTGTGAACACACTGAACAGCAAAGATACAGGGTGAAGATGTGGTACTAAAATGCATTTGAGTGAAGACTGAAGTCTCAACAAAGAAGAGTAAGTTCTGGAGAATTTCCCATAGCTTTAAAGTGACTCGTCTTGGAATTTAAGGAGATTGATAATTGCAGTCATTTTTCCATAAATGCTAGCCATTTAGAAGGAAGCATTATTTTACATCAGAGTTTCCTCCCAGAAAAAATCTGAAATTTTGTTAAGGAGATAGTCCTTCATATTCAGAAAAGTTCTATCTGTATTTTCCGTTAACTTTAATTTTTTAAAAAAAGAACACATCAAAAAGCAAGGACATTGTTTCCAAAATATTTCAGCAGTTTCATTAGTTGTCTGCAACTGGTATCACCTCGTGCAATTTAGTTAAATTGATTGAGATTACAAGTTTTTATATCACTCAGGAATCTCACTGTAATAAGGATTTTGGCTTTAGATACAGTAGCATAAAACTGCAAGTTTCCTTTTGAAATAGTAGGAGGTATAGCAAGACAGAGCAAATGCAAGTTTAGTAAGAACCGTAGGTTAAGTCACAGATTTCTTTCCTAATTAACTAATTCACCAGTTTCTGGGTCCTCTGACTATTTTTGTCCATTTGTGCCAGGTAGTAAGACCAGCAATAACTTTTGACATTCAACAAGCATGCCATCTCTTATGTTATTGTGTTAAATACATNTGTGCAAATTGGAAATAATCAGTGTTCAATCTGAATTTCCCAGCAGCAAGATATGCACAAACTCAAGTTTTAGATGGTTGCTAGGAAATAATTCTGAACTTCTCTTCCTCTGTCTTACAAAGAGGAGTAGAAGCAGAGTCATGCACCCAAATTTTTATTCATCACTATGATATTACTCTGCAAGAAGAAAGAAAAAACAAAACAAAACAAAACAACCCCAAACAATTTGTGTTGGGGAAAAATAGACCCAGAACAATGTTTCTTCCATTTGCCTCCTGATTCCTCAAAGTACTGTGTTGGTCATCATAGGTGATATAGGGAGAGTGGGACACTCAGATTTACTGCAATCTGCAAGACGGGAAAATAAATCTTAACACAGAGTCTACAAAGTACCAGCTTTCATAGATGAAGAGAGATAAATTGACAGCAAAGTGGCTGAAGGGGATGAAGAATATTATTGAGCTCGGTTGTCAGGAAGGCAACTCAAGGAAGAGCAACAATTGCACTCAAGTTGTCACTGGTCAGCATTAGATGTAAATTATTTATTGGACATTCAAATAAAAGTGAGCTCAGTACAGTTTCCAGAAAGCCTTACATTTTTTACTTCACAAGAATTGAGTTCAATTTCCAAAACTGAGCATCTGAAAGTATTCTCCTTTTAGATATTTTGTCTCTAATTTGACCATTTTATTAAAGAACTAGATTTAGTGAAAGACTGACCAGAATCTTTATAGTTCCCTGATTTATTTCTTCCCCCTGCTCCCCCCACCCCCCCTATTTTGGCTATTAGAATTATTCTGCAATAA
>VZTM01037477.1:40549-51600 GCA_013400555.1 Jacana jacana
CATCTGGAATATTGTGTCCAGTTCTGGGCCCCTCAGTTCAAGAAGGACAGGGAACTGCTGGAGAGAGTCCAGGGCAGGGCTACCAAGATGATTAAGGGAGTGGAGCATCTGCCATATGAAGAAAGGCTGAGGGAGTTGGGTCTCTTTAGTTTGGAGAAGAGGAGACTGAGGGGTGACCTTATTAACGTTTATAAATATGTAAAGGGTGAGTGTCAGGAGGATGGAGCCAGGCTCTTCTCAGTGACATCCAATGATAGGACAAGGGGTAATGGATGCAAGCTGGAACATAGGAGATTCCAGTTAAATATGAGGAAAAATTTCTTCACAGTGAGGGTGACTGAACACTGGAAGGGGCTGCCCAGGGGGGTTGTGGAGTCTCCTTCTCTGGAGACATTCAAAACTCGCCTGGACGCGTTCCTGAGTGATCTGATCTAGGTGTTCCTGTCCAGCAGGGGGATTGGACTAGATGATCTTTCAAGGTCCCTTCCAACCCCTGATATTCTGTGATTCTGTGAATGGAATTATATAAGTCAATTCAAACTAATCATTCTAGCCATGTGCCATTTACAGTTCTGAGACTTAAATATGGGGATTCAAAGATATGAAAAAGGCTGCAAATAATTTCTTTAAATCCCTTTTTTTACCTCCTGTCTCCTCTAACAGGTTGTTCGTGTAGTTGCACTTTTCTAGAATGTCTAAATGCAAAGCCATGCGAATTACATTTGACTTCTCATTGTACCAAAATGTACACCAACAGTAATATATCCATGACCATGCTCTACAGAGTGTAAAGTAGAAAGACATTTCAAACAAATTAAAAGGTTGTTAACAATTGCCACTTGTGTAACAAATTAAAAATACCAAGGCTGTGTAATTTTACTTTTATCCAGCCCCTCTTTTTCCCTGCTGGATACATTAGGAAATGTGTTATCTTTCTCTTTTCTATCCTTAAGTGAGATGCTGCTCCTAGTAAGTATCAGCAATGGAAGCACCATACTGAAAGACTGAACTGTTGTGGTCTCTGTTCATGTCTCTGCATCAGCAAGACAAACCTGAGCCATATGTATATATCTCCTAGATCACATAGACTTGACATATGTATGGTCTTCTGGTGATTACACCCTACACCACACAGGAGTTTTCAGGGACTCCCTGAAAGCTATGCTTACTACGCTAATGGAATTGCCAACTTTCAGCTTGTTTGGGCCAGCAGTTTGACCAGAAATAAGGCAAAGCCTGGTCCTTTCAACAGAGTTTCAGTCTGAGGTTTGGGTTTCTTTCAAAACTCAATTTCAAAGTGAATATAAGAGCTTACAAGCACATACAGGAGGACATGCACACCAAAAATGAAAACAAGATTTAGTTGAACCCTGCTAAGACAATCTGCCAAGTTTCACACAGGTCTGATTGCATATTCTTTGGATGCATCATCTTGTCTACACTAACAAATCATAGGAGCAAAAGCCTCTCTGCCTCCAGGCCAGAGACTGGGATCAACACCACGCACCAGGAATTTGGTAAGTCACTCAAAGCGGTTTTTTATTTAAACTGATTATAGAAAGATTAAACTTAGTTCCATTTTTGTAACGCATTTAGCTGCTAGCATACCAAAGAAGACCAAAATAAGTGCATTCATAGCTAAAAGAGTTGCTGCTGAGGAAGCATTTGGAACTAAAATAAGCACAGACTCAACTTGTTCCCAATGTGGTACCAATGACTTCTGAGTGTTTCTCTAACCATGGGCTATTCCCTCCATCTTCTGGGGGAGGAGGAAGAAGAAAATAAACCTGGGAGGGGGGCGGGGGAAGCTGATGTTTTACTGTTCTTTTCAGTTCCAGGGCTGAGGGAAGACTTTGGATGGATAGTTTTCTGAAGATACAGAGCTCTGCTGACAAAAGAATACATCCTGAAGAAGCAGCTGAACAAAGGGTCTTTAAATACACTTTCAGATGGAACACCTGGTCTTATGACAAGACTCACAAGTCCCTACAACCTACATGTTTTTTAGCCTGTGCTGATGACCATGTGAAAATTGGTAAATCCAGAAAAGTCACATTGTCCCAATTAAGTACAATCCTTACTCAATTCACTGTCAGAGCAATTTTCCTCAGACTGGTTGGATGAGGTCATTCCAAAAATGGAGGCATGCGCAGGAAAGCAGTGTGTGTCACAGACCTTGATTAATGGCATGATTTAAAACAATGTGGGGATTTTCCTGCAATCTTCCTACTCTAGAGAGCAAACATTAAGCTGCAGTACTCAGTAAGAAGCAAAATCAAATACCTTCACATTTCAGCTGACATCAGAAGCAGAAATCAAGTGATGATTTTCACCTTCCTTTTCCAATACATTTAGTTCTCTATTCTCTGGAAAAGCCAGAAAACATGCAAGAGAAAACTAAAGAAACAGCGCCAGCCGTTTCTGAGCCAACAGGCACTCTCAATGAGAGATTTTCCTTGTCCTTGGTGTGAGCATGTATGTGAGAAGGCATGTGTGTAAATGTCTGTACAGGAGAGAAAAATAAGTGGGAGTTTATCTGAAAGGCTGAGATTCATAATCCTCACACTATTTGGTGTTTGTGCCTCTGTATCTCTGTAAGCAGGGATGTGTGTGTATGTGGTTTTTGCCTGTGCACATACACAACTCATGCAAATAAAGTACCTTCTTCTTCATAATATACATGTGTGTAACTAACTGCCATACTATACGTCCCGTAGGCTGCAAAATAAGGCTTTGTTCTAGACTGGAAGGTATAAAGTTAAGTACATTTGCCAATGCATTCTGGCTAACACATTCAAAAACTCAAGTGTAAATAAAGCAGGGTGTGTTTTAATAGGTGCTAAACAAGCAAATTAAAGCCTAACCTTACCTTGGACTCTCACTTGACCAGTTTAGCACACTTTAAAAGTCAGGGCGCCTCTTAGCCTTTCAAGTTTTAGAGAGTGCTGATCAGAACAAGTTAGCTAGCTCTAATAACAAACCTTTCATCCAAACACAGATGCGGCGCAGGCTGAGAGGTAATGACCCACTGATGAATTCCAAGTGTAGAGAGGGACAGCTTCCCTGTGAGACTCAATCCAGCTCAGGAAAGACAGAGAGATCATCTGCTGTGGGTGTGCAGAGAGCAGGATGTTTCCACCCTGTTAACAGCTAAGGCTACACTTCTTTGCAGCATCACTTTTTGAATCAGGGGTGCACATCATCTGAACAACTACTCAACTGCTGAAAAATTCAGCACAATGGGTTTTGCTTGCTGGATGAATAAATGATCATCTCCAGTATGTACTTGAATGTAACATGGCTCAATCAAACAATAACAGGAGGTAAATCTGAGCTAAACGAAAGGAGAAAAGCAGACAGCAAAGAGAGTTAGTGGTGATTCAGATTAAAGGAGGTATTTTTCTGGGGCTCCAAAAAGTGTAAGTTTTCACTTTTGCTGCACTTCTGAACCTACATTTTTGGGCACTAAAATACCAGAAGAAAAGCTCTTCTCTCACTGCTTCTGTCCAATAGTTTGTCATCACAGTTGTTTATAGTCCTAAATTCTTAGAAACCTAAAAGAAACTGTGTTTCCTTACAAGATGCAGATGTGGGGTTTTTGTTCTCTAAGCTGGGGTTGTTTCTGCATGCTGGGACACAACCTGCCTTTATTATTTCAGGGCAGCTCCTAAATACCAGAACAAAATACACTTGCTCAAATAGGGCCAACTAGCTGCCCAGGGATGCTTCCATCACCTTTTCTTCAAGGAGGAGAGGAACTTGAGATTGGGTAGGTCTGCTTCAGTTTTTATTGCTGTTAGAATTGGCAGGTTGGAACACATGCACAGATTAGTACAATTACTCTGCATTTTGTACTGAGAGAGACCCGGTTCTACAGTAAAATAAAACACAGAGCCAAACACATGCATTTTAATTTCTTCGTTTCTCTAGATCAGAGAATTCAACCAGAGGAACCTATTAGTAAGCTGCTAGAGCCCCCGTGTACCCTACAATCACAGAAGTATTACAGACAGTCCATTCTGTTTGAATTTAGGTCTCTATTTTCTTCAGAGGCCTGATGAATAGAAGTTGTAAGAAAAATAGGATTTGATGTACAAATTCAACTAGAAAGACTAGTATTTTGAAAGCTTGCGTATAGTACTGCATATGACTGGGATTTGATGGAGTCGAGGGCCTCTCTACTGCAACCTTTCCATCAAGAAGAAATTGGCTTGTTGATCAGGTATTGGCATGCATCCCATTTGGCAGCTAACGAATTGAGTCGCTGGAAATTAGTTGAGACGTAGGACTTAACTTAAAATTTGGCTTGGCTTAACTATTAAAAAAAAAAAAAAGCCCCATAACCATCGCCAGCGATTTAGGAGAGAACACTTTATAGGGCAGCTCATAGATGCTTCTACTGAAGCTTGTTAGGGTTATTATAAACAGATGAAGCAACAGGCTGTTGTCAAGGGAATCCAGCAGAAGCAATATAGGTCTGAGCAGGAAAACCTTGCAAGGCTTCGAGCAAAAGACATTTCTCTTTCTTCTTCTTTTCTGCCTTGCTCTCACAAGGAGGCTGGGCTGTCCTATTCAAAATGAGAAAGAACAACCAATGGTTGCCACAAAAGTGTTTCAGCTGGACATAGCAGAGAGGCCTTCCTGCTCTGCTTATGCTCAATGGAAGCTACCCGTTTCTCAGAGGAAGCGTCAAACTCGCTCCACATTACTGTAACAGAGTTGCTACAGCGAGTCTCAACAGAACAGGACTTTGGTTCAAAATCCTCATGAGAACTGGGAATTTGGCAGTTGTCTTAGCTTCCATTTTAACTTAAAGTCCAGCTGCGTTTTACTGTGGATACCAACAAACTGGATCAAACAGTCACTTAGCCCTTTGGGCTTGATTTCAATATAGGCCACTCCTTCTCACTTCCATGTTAACAGCTCTCACCTCTACCCACATGCTGAAGTTACCAAAACCTGATGAGTCTTTATGCCTTGGGAGGAGTACCAGGATCTGGCTTTGTGCTTTCTTACAGCCCATCACAACAAGAGGTAAATTTAAGCTGATGCACTCTACCCCATACTTGCCATGAAGCAAGAAGCTGCATGCAGTTAATGTTTTAAAAACCATCAAGGGGAAAAGCACAATCAGCACTCTACAAGAAGTCCCAGAAATAGTCCCACTTAAGTCAACATAATTGCCATGTAAGTTCTTTGAGATAATTATTTGGGTGTTTCTTATTTATGTATTTAATTTGTTGTGTTAGGTTCTCCCTGAAAACCCCTTTTGATTAGGCATTATTGAATCTCTCTGGAACTAGGATTTCAGCACAGTGTGGATGCAAACACATTTGGCCTATTTTGGGCTCATTACCAAGTCATTCAGAAACTTTTTCACAGGGTGATTCTGAGATCATATCAACTGTAGTTATTACTTCCGCACAATGGTCTTCTAAGTGTTAAATGGAAAAGGTTTCTATGCTAGTTAGTTTGCTATTGTTCAGAGCTTTGTTCCCAGAAAAACAAGGATGACCTTCCCTTCAAAGACACAGTACACAATAAAGTCTCTTAAGGTTTCTCTGTGCCAGTTTCAGATAGAACAGGAAGGATGCCAACACAGGTGATGTCAGGTGGATTAGCTGCTTTGTACCAAACAGTTCACATTACTAAAGATAAAGGGAAGCCTGAATTCAAAGTTCAGAGCAGATGCTGAGATTTTGCCCAACAAGAATCAAATTACATGGGATACTCAGGGGCCTCTGAAGTCTAAAATCTAATCTTCATAGTCATTACCTGTGTTTGCACAGATCTGCCACAGGTTTGTCACAGCAGACTTTATCTTTTATTTTCCTGAAGCATGTATGCTTCAGCATTAGTGTGCCCTCCCAACTAGGCAGGTTCAGACCAGGGACTCTAGGCTGTGGATTGTCTGAAATATCAGAGGCTTGTGTAGAGGTGAGACAATAAGGTTTCTGTCCTTGCCACTCTTTCCCGTGTCACATTTGACCATAGGGAGGAAGTGAAACGCCGTAGAAAGACAAACAACATTACCTCATAGGCTGAGTCCGCAGAGCTGTCTTCAAGTCTTCAACTATTTTATTTTTCATTTCTGTTTCTTCTTCATCGAAAGCATAGAGAGTCTGCATCTGTTCAGAAAATAAGATGACAATCAAGACAGCTGAGGCTGCCTGGAAGCTAAGAGCCAAGCCAGGAATTATGAAAAACAACTCTCCCATCAACCCATGCAGAGGTGCCTGCTGACCTCTCACCAGGAAAGCAACGCCTCAGCTACGAAACTGAATCCAGATGAGGCTGCTGATGCGGATTGGCAGCAGCACACTGCTTTGCCACACTGGCAAGAGGGTCTCAGATTACCCCCCAAAAATCATACTTGCCAGTACGTCCTCAGAAATTGTACCTAATTTGGAAAAGTGATCTGCTGTGGTAATCTATGGATATGTGAGGCAAAGTTTGTAGGGAGGAGAGGTAATATCTTTTATTAGACTGACATGTCTGGAGGGATTTGGGAGATGGAAGGAGGGGGGGGGAGAAAGAAATCCAGATGTGTGTCAGGTTTCAAAGCATAAAAGCTTTTTCTTCAAGTGACTAAACAGCCTGCAAGTACCCTGAATTACAGTTTGTGTACATCTAAGTTTGTATTTTCTCCCCCACTCAAAGTATATCACCAGGTTTAAGAGACTGGTTTTCCTTATACACTTGTCCCTGTTAATTAGGAACATTTACTGCAAAAAGCTGGAGCATCATAAAATCCCTGACCCTATATTTTAATGAGTGAACTGAAGCACACGGACACTAGATTTTCTCCCAGTAAGCAGCTTGGGATAACTAGAGTTTACAGTCAATAGGACCTGAAGATGCTGTGGGTCATTGTAAATTAGAGTGTGAGACAATGAGTGGAATGTATGCAAAAAGTAAGATTCTCAAAGTCAGAAAACATTATTAAAAAAAGCATTATATCAGGAAATCAGAGGTTCAAGATTTACACTTAGCACCACTGCAATCTCATGATGTGAAGCAAGACTCTCCAGTCCCCATCACAAGGCTCAGAACTTCAACGTGTGACTCTTTAATAAGTCAAGATGCAATGCTGGAAATTCTTAGCCTACAGCTATCCTTCTTAGTCACTTTAATTGTAAAACAGAGAGGATAAATGCCTCCTTTATTGGCAGGACTTCAGGGGAATATCACTCAGTGGTATCTGGAAAGCAGCTCTGAACCTCTGCTCAAATGAATAACCCGATTAAACTAGTATCATCTATCAGGGATCTGATATTACACCTCTCTGTGGTGGAATCTGAGTAGCAACAATTATGGTCCATTACAGTGAAATATTTAAGTCTCTATTTTCTTGTTCTGCAAGCACCAAAGAAAACTTTCCTCTCACTGAAACTTCCTTCAACCACCATCCCCCACCCCACGCTTTCTAACACCTCACTTCCCTTGGAAGTGCTCCCATGTTGCTCTGCTTTTGCAAACCATGTGGTGCCAACACATGTCGGATCCTGGGGGTGGTCACTTGGCTCCATGCTGTTGCTGTCTTATGCTGAACAGCTGGCAGAGGGAGATGTGTTTAACTCTAGGGGTCCTCTCTCTGATCCACGCTAAAGTCAAATTCACTCAGTAACAGAGCAAGCTATTTCCTGCCCTAATGGAATGACAGAGCGCTACTGATGGAAAATGAGCTGATGATGTTTTATCTTTTGCCAGCATCCCCCAACAGCCAGAAACATAAATTGAAATGCTTAAGCCAAGCCATATATGATCCCTCTCTTCAAAAAATAAACAGAAATCCTGTACAGGCATTATGGAATCTCAATGGCAGAGTCCTGGGGTGTGATTTGGGAGTTGATTTGTATTTTCTTGGGTGGCAGCCCATCTGGTCATCTTTCCTTTGGCCTATAAATGCTCCTTTGAAAAGCTCCCATTCCTCCGAGACTTAATTTCACCTCTGAGCCATTGTGGGGGGAAAGCAAATGGATGGTAGGAAGGTGCTCAACACTCATTCATTCAGAATGAAAAAGGCCCATTTCCAAATGAAACAAATACAAATAATCCTGCCTTACAACAGAGGGTGATTATAGAAAACCCCTTTTCTAAAGCTGTAGGCAGCCAAGAGCCTTTCATTTCTCACTCCTGTGCATGGCCAGGAACTCAGATCCTCATGCCCTCTCTAAAGACTGACTGGTCACGCGTTTGCATTATGAAATAGTTTTCTCGGCAAGAGTTATAGAAAACATAACTGTCCCTGGGAGACAGAGGGGAGGGAACTGTCATTATTTGAGGCTGGATTTCATTAATGTGGCTGACTGATGAATTGCTTTCCTGAACTACAAACTATACTCGAGGAGTAACATCTGCTGTACTGAGGATGTTACTATTAGTTAATATTAGTGAAATCAACATGCTAGGAAGAGGAAGCAAAATAGTGCCAGAGCTTTATCTGGTCCCTAAAAAATTGTATACATAATGCTCTTTTTTTACAAGCATATTTTGCATATATAAAGTTTTCCAGATTAAATATATCACCCAGGAATGTATAGCATCTAGTTAGTTGATTGGCCACTTTGAAAAAAATTAATGAATTTGTGAAAACAATCATTTGCATGTAATTTTAGGTGTAAAACTTCAGGTAGTCCAAGAAACTACTTTTGAAAATTTGGCTCCATTTAAAATGAAATATTATAATTTTATTAAAAGCGTAGATTAATCCCCACACCATGCCCTAATAGCTATTCATTCCCCTAAATGGCTGGGAAAGAAAATACAGGACCATAATGACAGTATGTATGTATGAGCATGAAAGGGGGGGGGAGTGGAGGGAAATAGAAAAAAAAAGGGCATGAACTAGCATCAGCAATATACTGCATGTTGGACCTAGTTTTACTTAACAATCTGACACAAATGAAATGCAAAAAAGAAAGAAGCCAATAGAATAAACAGAGAAAAAGAAACTTGGACCTTCTGATTTCTCATTATAGTGCAAGGTCTTTCTTTAGATCTTGTCTAAAATCATAACTAAAAAAAGTGCTATCATTATTGAAATCACTAACAGTTTACAAACAAACACAAGTAAAATTAAAAAAAAAAAATTAAAGAATATTGTATTGCATGCCTCCATAAACATACTTGGACAATACTACTTCAAAACATTTCCTCTAAGAAATCAGTCAGTGGAAATTCAACATGTACCACACACCTCTATCTACATTAAGGCTGAACTAAGAGAATAAACTACAAATCAAACTATGAATAGATGTTAATTTTAAGAGACTGAACTTTACAGCAAATAAATTTTAAGTAACATAGATGTCACCTAACCCAGATGGAGGAGTTATCATCCACCTGCTAAATTCTGCTGAAAGATATACTATATAATTTTAACATTGTGTGAAGCTGCTGTGCCCTGAACAAATGCTTTCTGAAAAAGAAAGGAAAAGGGCTGGTTACAGCTGCATTTATTAATCTTGACCCCTATCTCATGCTCTCAACCAAGCCATCTCTCCAGAAAAGCTGGATCTGCAACTAATGTTTACCTGAAAGTCGCTCTGTGGAAATGCATCCACAGCCAAGCTCATAAAAGCCACACAATGCTGTCAGAAGCTTTCCTCCCAGTAAAGCTAGGTCTGTGTTTATTAGTCTTGCCAATCAGACAGTAACATGAGGTGAGGAGGGCAGGAGGAGCACACAGAGGTTTCTTTACATGTGATATTAACAGAGCAGTTGCTGCATTTTGAAGAATAGAAGTTTTGTGTGTCAATCAGCAGAAGATGACAATGACCTTGATAATGGAAAAGGCCTCTCACTGTGGGCGTGCAATCACCAGTATTATTTAGAGCATGTAGACATCAGAAGACTGGGAAAAATTGGAGGCTCCTCACTCTAAATTAGACATCATTAGCAGCTGTCCTTTTCTTTGAAGGACTGGTCTAGAAGATACTCTACCAATGATCTACTTGGCCTATACAGATCTACAGCTTCCTCTTTTCAGTCAAGCTGCCTAAAGGGTGGGACAGTCTCACCAAAGAAGTGCACACTACAGACTAGTAAAGAGATTCAGTTTTACTGTTGTATACTCTTGTGAGAATTGAGTTCTAAAACTACTAAAATCTAAACAGTAACAGCAGTAGAAATAATGGTGAGAACAGAACTCTGCCTAAAACCTGTGGCTTTTTGAACTAGATCTGGAATCTGTGACCTAAAGTGCTTCCTAACATAGTGGTCTAAGGTTACAAGTGGGGAGTGTCAAACATGTCAGGAATCACCACATTGCTCTCAAGCATAGTCTGCAAGGGACAGATATCATGGGGTAACATTGCAGAGGGTCCTCTGAGAAAACGATCCTTGACTACAGGGGCCTTGGACTGCTGAAATGCACAGAAAGACACTTAATGATATCAGGGGGATAAAGGTGCCATTACATCAGAGGGTAGACAGAACTTTTTTGCCAAGCTAATATATGAAAAATAATTTTATAATTAAACAAAAGGACATAGGAAACAATGTGAAAGCTGCATATAAAAAGATTCTTATGCAGTTCATTTACAGGAGATGCAGATTAAATTTTATCTAAAAAAAACCCAGGCATTTTAAACTAACAGTTTGTGATTATTGCTAGCATTTCAACTCTAATAGTTCTTGCAATATTTCTAATTACAATATCACAATTCCTGATGATGCCCAAGAGAGGCAAACTGAAAGAGACTAGACAGTGTCAGGAAGCAATGTGAAATGTGCTTTTCTTTCACCACTTCTGAGCCAACTCCACTTGGATGCAGTATTAAAAAAAATAATTAAAAAAACCCCACCACTAAATTTAGAACTGAAATTATAAGGGATCAAAAATAACCGTTTGGAATTTAAGAATCTCAGAGGTCTAAATAATAATGAATAGAACATGTCTTTTAAAGTGTGTTGGAGCTGGTTCTCAGCTGGCTTACTCCAGTTTTCCGCTGATACAATTCCTGTGAAATCAAGTCAAGTAAGTTTCACCTGCCTTACAGGGAAGCGAGTGGTAAATCACAAGCAGGGGTTTTAACCCCAGTGTGTCT
>VZTM01037481.1:2847-17167 GCA_013400555.1 Jacana jacana
TTTGCTGAGGGCTCTGCAACTGGACCAAGTGGGGTCTCACCAGAGTAGAGGGGCAGAATCACCTCTCCTGACCTTCTGGACAGCTGCTTTTGATGCAGTCCTGTTTCAGTTTTAGCAGGAGGTCCTTGCTCAGCCATACTAGTCTCCTACCATCCTCCTGTCAGCCATGGTACTTTCCTGCAGGGCCTTCAGTGTTTTCTCCATGCGTTCCAAATTTATGACCACCTTTTTTCCATCTTTCATATCAGTGGAGCAGTTCAAGCAATTTCCAAGCATTTAACCTCTTGGAAATAATGATAGTATGGAATACTCTTTCAAGAGCATTCTGTAAAGTCATATAGTAAAAGACAGATTTTTTTCCCCCTTTCTTTTAACTGCAATTGCTTGTGTGGGAGGGTGTTGTCCTGTGGCAGCAGGCTACACTAAATGATGCTTTTTATATTTTGCTTACTGCAGAGAAAGGAAGACATAGTTGTGAAAAAAAAAAGACATTCTTTAATGTTATTCCAAAGCTGAGAACAGAACCTGTTCTGTATTCACACAACCAAGGCAGGACAAAAATTTTGATTTTGAAATGACCGTTCACTTTGCATTTATTCAACTATTCATAATTTACTGGCATTTAATCACTTAAGAATTTTTTTTTTCCTAATTAAATTAAGTTGTTAGCATTGGATTTTTTTCTGTTAAGTCTATTTTTACAGTGGTCTAAGACATAATAATTCTTTTTAAATTCAGAATATCGTGACATGGAGGAGATCATCTGAAATGTTTTCATTAGTTCCACTGCCATACGGGATGTATGCCATTGGTCATCTTTCCACCTACTGGCCATGTCATTCTGAGTCTAGGTCTCAATAAAATAACCACTGTAAACTAATATCTGGTGATAATGTACATTTTTTTCTTACAGTCTATAACAGAACTAAGCTTGCCAGTATTAACAGTTTTTTTTTTCAACTGCTGAAACAAAACTAACCGTTGTGTTAGTTACAAAAAGCTGTGTGCTTTTAAGCACAGTTTTCCAGGAAATAGCAAATGCAATTTTATTATTTAAATTGCACATTCATTTCCATGTCTAATTTGTACCCAGTTATCACAAACCAGTAAAAGCTTCCTACATGTAATCCGTTGGATATGAATTGGTAATTTGCTTGAAAAACTTTTTGTGTGACTTGATGGTTTGGGATTTTCCACCATCTGTTTTCTACAGGTGTTTTCTGCCTAATCTAATTGGACATTTGGTTATATTTCAGTAGAGTTTGATGCAGGATGGGTCTGATCCTATCCAGAAAATCACTGCAATTAGAAAGTGTTCAGCCAAGGACTTTTCAACTGGAGAGGTAATCCTGTGAAAAATATTTTATGACAGTAGTATCACATAGAGGAAAAATAAAAATAAAAATAATTTTTTCTCTTTTCTAAGTTCCTTTTCAAGACAGATATTTACTCTACAGATTAGGGGAAAATTTAGGAGAATCTGGAGGTTATGATAACTGTCCATCTTTCAAGATAACTGCAAAAGCTGTTAAGCTCCTGTGTGGAATAAACAGCTGGAACAGTAGGAGTCGCTGCCCAAAACACTTTTTTTTTTTGAACAATTGGTTAGGATGGAGATATATAATGTGAGTTATCAGTCATCAGAATGCACAATCGGAGAACTGAGTGTCAGATGACAGGAGTGTTTGTCTGCAGAGTAACGGAATTGCTGAAAAAGTGCACAAGGAAGCACCAGAAACACAGGGAGGAGTATTTCTGTGCATCTAAGTGAAAATTAAAGAAAGCAGCAGATCTAGGTAGTATATGTGCTGTGAAAAGTATGTGTTTTTAAAAGGCATAGCGCTACAGACAAATGAAGCATTGTTGTTCCTAGGGCCCTTTAGTGTTTAGGAATTGAGATTTTATATATGATGTTTATATCCAGGATGCAATAGAGCAAAGCAAGAAAGATATCTGACTCAGTCACTAATTTCTTTCCTAATGAAAAAGAAAAACATCAAAAACCTGACTATCAGCTACCACTGTGTGCTTATAGCCTGATTACCTTCCTGCTACCACCAGAAATACCTGAGAAAAAATAGAAAGATTCTTCCTTAAGAAGAGGAGAGAGACTTGATTAAGAAGAAAAGGGAAGGTAGGTTCTTTGTATCTTCAGCATCAAAAAAGAATTGTACCTACTTCTACTTGCTTATCAGTTATTAGCAGGCACTAAATAGAATGGGAGCATCAGGTAAGCTGAAACTGCTTTGAGCCCAAATACAATTATCAAATTTGGTACTAAAGGAAAACAGTTTTGTGTAGGCTGTCTGACTGTGGACTCATTCATCTGGCACAAACCATCATTACTTTATGTGAAACCAAATTTTTGCTCCAAAGGCTCAATGATGGGAATCTTGAATTTATTTTTTATTTTTTTATAAGGAAATATAATGCTTCTGCAGCTGTGCTGTTTGGGCTCATGATGAAGGCCAGGAGCTAGGATCAACAGCAGATTATCTGTTTATGCACTTTTAATACTTAAAACTAGAAAAACGGAACAAAAGGATGTATGCATTGGCCTACACAGTACAGCAAATACCTTTGAATTCTGGTAAGTTAAAGATCACTATACTTTGGCAGGAAGAGGAAAGAAGCCTGGAAGAGCTCTGTTTCTCTTATAGTCCCATCTAATCCAAATGGCTTTCACTGAGTGAAGTCAATTATCCTGAAATATTTGGTTTTTCCTCAGGAGCGGCATTTGGTCCTTGTCTGTCCAAGACTTCAGCTGAATGAATAATGAGACAGAAAGGGAATAAGGCATTGCAAGAGGTATTTTCTGCTAAAAGAACTGAATTAATCAGTGATGGCTTACAGATTTCATGAGGACCACCAATGGGTTTACAACCTGGCCTAATGATAGCCATTGTCCTGGCATTGATAAAGGCTTTCATGTAGAGGATCAGAGAAAGATTATATGATATGAATCTTCCCTTCACAGCTGTTTTATGGGTTAGCTGGAAGATCACAGGTGCTCTTTACACCATCAATTGTCTTGGGAAAGCTCTTGGCCTGTGCATGTCTAAGCAATCCCTCCCAATCCAGATCACATTTCTCCTGTCCACTATTTTTTGAACAGCTTTTGTGAGAAAAGATGATAAAAGCTAGCCCAAAAATTTGCTTATGTGTGTCCATCTTACAAGATTCCTCCCTGTGCAGATTCTTTACAGTAAACCCCATAATAATCCAATCTGTAGTGCCACTACAATAAAATTAAAAATTTCAAATTATTGTTTTAAAATATGATAATATTTTGTGAATATGATAACGTTAAAATTATGTCCTTTGAAAATGCATGCACCAACCAAGAGCCATAAGTAATTGATTATCATGTAATTGAATCCTGATCTCAGATCTCTCAACGTGACTGCAGAGTTTCTTCATTAATGTCAATAACATTCATATTAACACTTCTGTAGAGTCAGTACTTGGTCTTTCATATTTACAAGTTCTACTCATAGATTCATAAAATGCATTTGTTTCATAGCTTCCAGAGCTGTAGAAAATTTTCCAATATTTAAAAGATAATTAAATTAAATGGTTGCAATTCCATTAATATTTTGAAAGATATATTTTAAATTTATATTACACATATATCTTTCAGTCGCATCATCACTTTATTATACATCTCCATAAATATGAAATACATAATAATATCTGATCATGTTGATAACGGTTGATCCTTGATAAAGGATTGACCTTTAAGGCTGTCTCAGGGATCTGCATTCAGACCGACCTTGCTCCCCAAATGGTCATCAATTTGAATATGGAGAAGATAATCAAACAAAACCAACCTTCTGAATCAACTTTCCACTTGAAATTTTGTATCATATTGTAGCTAAAGACAACAGTACACCATAAGAAATACTGCTAGACCCTTGTTTTGGTTAAAGGGGCAAGTAAAACACTAGAATTGAAACCCATGTAGAAGGAACATGTGGCTACTCCCAGGTGTTTGAACCCTGGAAGAATCTGTTAATTTGTATTGACACAGTAAAAGGGTAAGAGACAATAATCTCCAAGGTAGATGGAATCTAAATAATTATAAGGACTTTATTTATAAAGTCAGCACCTTGTATGGCCCTCTCATCTTTATAGGAAATTGGTGGACTTTGTGGCAAATATGTTTTAGTTAGTTAGAACGACCAAACAAACTGGTGTTCATTAGCAACTAGTCTGTTATATATCTGTATATTGAAGGGAAAAAAAATACTATAAAGTGGTATTAAAAAAGTTAAGAGTAAACAGATCAATGTTTTCTGTCTAATGTTCATTATGATGGTTTGGGGTTTTTTTTAATAATCTAATTGCTCTGTGTCTTTGTTGCCAGACCAATTCCTGGGTAGGAAGGCCTGGTTTTCTCCTTGTTTTTACTGCTTTACATAATTAGAACTTCAAATATCTGTAATAGTTTACTTCAGTTATCTTTAAGGTTCCTTATCCTTCTCAATATGAAAAAGAAAGAGCGGATATATATTTTCCTCCATTCCAGGTGTCATGTATAATGCAATGGTTAAGCAGGGGTAGAAATTTCTTTATACAATACTGCTAAGCACTTGGAGAGGCAAAGCAGGCTATATAAGTAATGTGTCAGTTGGTCAGGGCAAATTTCTAGCTACATATAATGGAATTCAAAGAGCTATAATAACCGTCATATACGGTGCAGCATCAAGATCATGAATTAAAGCAAGTGGGTGAGCACTAAGCTTCAGCAGAGAGGACCCTCCCTTGAGATCAGGTCCTGGGTCTGAGACCAACTGCAGACATCTAAGTGACTCCAAAGGAGCAGAAATTTTCCCATGGCACTGAAACCCCATTGTCACACCATTTTGAGTACTCTAAAATGTGTGAAGAAAAAAGCCATCTGCTTTAAGTTGGCACAAGCACATATATTGTTAAAGTTTTGTAAGGCAAAGAGTGGAAAAAAAATAGGGAGAGAGTTTGAAATCCTGTTTTGGGGACAGAGACATTGTGGGAGGAATTCAGGAAACACAATCCAGGTGAGTGGTACACAGAGCTCCCATTTGATGTTAACATGCATTTTTTGGTGGCCTTCCCTAGCACCATTGCAGAACGCCCAGTGCTTAGCACCCAACTCACAGCCACATCTGACTGTGATTCAGGGGTAACCTGGAGAGGGTCCAGCTGTCCCCCCATCTGATAGAGCAGATGCCCACTGAAAAGGTGATGCAGCCCCATTGTCCCTCATTGAAAAATCTGGCAAGAATCTGAGCTGCTGCCTGCTCAAATGGTATCAGCCACATAGCCAAACACTTGACCCATGGAGCAGGACAGCTATGTGTACACTTGCCACAGGAGCTGGAGAGGATGCTGCAATTGGATAGGACAGATGGAGGAGGTCTGGAGCTTCTATACCATGGGGAAAAAGGGGTAACAAGAGAAGTATCCCCAGTATGTTCTCCAAGAGTAGCCCTTGTTCAGTTGGCTTCCTGCTCCATCCTCTTGGGAAAGCTATGAGGCAGATCTGAGTTTGTACCCATTTGTTTCCCAGGTGGCTCTTTAGAAGGCTTCTTCTGGTAACTGTGCATTGTCAGTGACTTCCTAACAGGATTACATGCCTTTTGCTGCTTCCTGGGATCTTTCATTCATGGACAGGCACTTTTAGATATTTTTAATGGCATTGCCCCAAAAACTGTGAATTAGCAAACTGACTGTACAGGGAATGGGCATGTTTAGTGATGAGGGTGTATTTCTGAATAATATCACTATGTACCACTAATGTTTCTAAAGTCTTTTAATAACTCTGCATGATTTTTCACATTTATAATGGCTATCTTTGCCATAGTTTGCATGTAATCCACAGAAGCAGAAATCAACAATGAACGAAAAATGCATGTGACACATAAAAATTTCCCTTTGGAAGAACAGTTTCTTTAGGAAACTGTGCAGCCATTTGAAACACTGTGTGCATACACAGATGCTGCCAGTCATCAAGGACTTTACTCTTACTGGCACCAAATACCTCTTTCTGCATTCCTCATTTCTGCTGACTGAACAACTGGCAAATAGTCAAAGCTGCCTACCAAAGAAATGTGTTTCTTAGTTTCAACTGCATTTCAACTCCAGCCTCGTACCAGCTTCACATTAAGCTGGGGTTCAGGAAGAGTTGGAGTGTGAACAACTATTTCAGAGTGCGTACTTCTTTCTGTAACACTTAAATGTTTCTGTAGACATAACTGACAGTGGAATAGCTTGGCCTAGTTTGATTCTTCTTGTTTTAGTGTGGATTCTAGCATGTGTTTTGATAGCTTCTCTTTCAAGATAAGACTCTTTTATTTCAGTTTTGCTTGAATGTGGACCAGTGAGGTAAGAACATTTGGTGGTTTTGCTGACTTTTTTTCTGTAGACTCTTGAAAAAAAAGTCATCATCATGATGTCCTTATTGATCCAAACCCTCTCCATCCTCTGTGCTGACTCCTATTTTTGTTACCTTTTGCCATAGCCATTCATATCCAAGCAACAGCTGGAAAAAAAAAGTGAGGATGCTTAAGTACTTGATCTGCCACCAGCAAAGCAGGAAGGGTGAGACACAGTATATAAACTTCTATATTGTCTCTCTTCTTGCTTTGCTTTCTGCCTGTAGTAGGTGATACATGGCAGCTGCAAGAGAGATCGACCTCAACGGGGCTTCATCTAAGCTTGAAACTTGAGTAAAGGTCAAAAGCCATGACCCAAGATAGATTAAACTAAATAGAAAGGTATAAAGAAATCCTGCCATATAACTGTTAACCTGAGGGAGAAAATCACTTTGCATTCGTCTTTGGACAGAGGTTAAACCAAGTTTGGAGACATGGTGCTTAAATTCCACTCAGAATAAGTTAATATGCCTGCAAAACAGATTAAAAGAGAAACGGTAATGTATTCATCTTAGATGTTCTTATTAGGCTTTGAAATTAGCATATCCCTAAAAACACAGCAGCTCTCACCACTTGCTATTTTTCTCTCCCTTCAATTAACTCAGTAAGTTGGCTCAGAATAATTTCTTACTGGGAAGATTTCTTTGCAAATAAAAAGTTAGAATGAGATTACACAAAGCATTAGCATTCACCAAGCTTTGCAACTATTTTTAGGTGGAAAAGAAATGTCATAGCTCCAAGGCTTGATACTTTTTGTTTTCTTAAAGATGTATAAAAATCACATTTAGAATAAAAAAAAAATAGCTTCATTAGAGACAAAAAAAACCAAAAAAACAAAACAACAACAAAAAAACAAACAAACAAAAAACAAACAAAAAACCGCCAACAAACAACAAGAGAAGTATGCTGATAAAATGGACAGAAAATATGGTTATGCTACAGAAAAAAGGTTCTATTTCAGTTTTATCCCAGCAGTTCCAGCAGTTCTTTCTACAAAGTACTCCTAAAGGAAGCATATTTTTTCTGCTAGGAAACTAATGCTATTAAAAAATTAGTGAACACTGATTTTGAGTTAAGACATTTGACTTCTAATAAATTACTCTCCCTACACAGTGCTGCCTGTCTTTTTTATGTGGCTTAAATGGGAGTAAGAAGCAGATTCAGTGTATGTGTTTAGGTAGAAAATTTCCTGAATTAATTTCTTTATTAAAGTATTAGTAAATTTTATGGTATCTGATCTGTTATTAGTTATCATGATAAATATATGTTGATAATAAACGAAGATATGTTGCTTCTATGAGTGTATTCTGCATCCTTGATTAATATATTTAGATGCAGTAATGAGTCCTTGGTAGAATATGAAGATTTTTTCCTTGTTTCACAAATTATACTAATTCACTTGTTTACAGGACATTTCCTGGGCTGTAAAAATGTGGAAATCATGTGGAATCATGTGATAATCGTGCTGCACTGGAATTTCTGAATGCATTTACTGAGTTCAAAATTGTGGCATTCAGATGTTCCATTGAGCTTGTACTAGTATATAAAACTAGCAGTATTTGAAGAAAATGTCTTTGCTTTCCAGATTTCCATGTATTTGTACCATTAAATTCACATTATCACAGAAATAACATTAATTTGTGATCAGTAATAGCAACAATCTCACATTTAGTGTGTTTCACTACAGAACTGAGAGTAGTTTGAAGAGGGGAACAGTTATGACTTGCTCATTAAAATGAAAGAACAGTAGCAAATAGGAAAAGAACACACATTTGCACGTAGATCTTCCCAAGGTTTTTCATATCAGACAAGATTTCCACTGAAAAAATTGTGTTGTGAGCACTTAACTTTTTATAGGCACATATATGTATGTCCCAAATTTGGCACACAAAGTTTTTCAGCTTTGATACGGGATTGTGTGGGGTTCAAAATCGGAGATGTAAATACTAATAGGAGACAATATCTATTTTAAATATCCAAAACATGTAGGATGAGGCACGTATCTGGGATGTAAGAGACTCTGAACTGTATGTATGGAGGATGGGAAAACTCTTCCCCACCCAGCTCTATTTCTAACAGACAAGCAAAATAATCTGAAGACATGAGAATGACGTTTCATAGCTACAAAGAACGAAGTGAGATGAACTTGTACAGAGAGACAATACACTGTCTCAGACCAAATAGTGGAGTTGGGAAAAATGCACACATTTTTGTGGAACAAGCCCTCTCTGCTTTAAAATGTGGCACATATGAACATAATTGTATATGAATCCAGAAACCTTAATTTACAAACTAAAATGTTAGACATATGTCCAGGTTTTAAATTTTTCATTAGTATGCACATGTATGTGTATCACTCAGTTTTCTAGCTAAATCATGGGTCTTGGACTTTGATAATCTGGGTTTATATCTTCCTGACATTTTATCATACTCCTTGTTATGACAGAAGAAGACAAGACAAGACAAGAGAAGTATGCTGAAATTACTTCTTTTCCTATTAATGTTACTTTGCAAATTAAATTCAGGAGGCAGTCCCCACCCTCACCCTCCTCCCGCCTTATTAGAATTGCCTTGGCTCCGAGGTTAAAATTCCTGTCTGTTTCAAATTTGGAAGGCTTCCCATGGTAATCATATTCTGTATCAGAGTGTGGTCTGTATGCTCGGCATTGCCTTCCTTATTTAGATCCGTCAGGCAGCCCTGACTAGCTGAAACCAGTTTAACTTTCAGCAGGAGAAGAGTAACAGGAGCTCAGCACCAGTTTAAATAAACCAGCAGGAACTCAGCAAGAAGCTCTTCCCAGATAAGCAAAAGCACAGTCCTACAGAGAGCTTGTCTCCACTGAAAGACTAGAGATACATTGTTTTAATGAACTTGCCTCAAGCTGCTGAAATCATTTGAGGGAACAGCTTTGGGTTTATGATTCTCTTAAATCTCTTTGATTTCAAAAATATGGAAAGTTTGATTTGTATCAAGATTATTTCTATTCAGTCCTTATCCCTACCACATGCACGCTCTCTGCAGGAGTGGCTTTGTGTGTGTCCACTGGTATTCTCATAGGAAGATGAGGAGCTTCCAGATTAAGATTTTATATTTTTTTTCTGTTACTGCTTCACTGTAGATATAGAACTAGCTTTGACAGCACATCATTCACAGTTTATAATTTAAAATGAGGGGAAAAAAAAAAAAGTTACTTAGTTTGCCTGGCAACAAGAACATTCAAGTCTGGGATCTTTTACTTCAGCTTTTTCTGCTCCAAAGAAAGTCTCTCTTTCTTCCCGCGGACCAAGATAATTTTGGTTTAAGTTTCCTACCTTTCATGTAGCCTCTCTTTCCATTGTCTACTTGCTCTACAAGAGCTCATATCTCAGTTACTTCCATGCCCACTTTCCTTCAGTGCAAAGTTCAAGACTGAGCACAGCAGAACATGTGAGAGACTGCTGCTGCCTCCTGGCATGCAGCAGTAGGGGAGAGCAGCTTGGCTGTCCAGCCATTCAATGTTGTGGAGTTGTGAATGTTACTGATGTTGCGAAGTTACTAATACTGTTGCTTAGACTCTATTTTTTTCCTGAGTGCATTTCTTGTGCATTCAATTCTTTCTTTATTAGTGAAATCAGCATCGTAACTTAAGGAGGATTGATTTTTGCTTTCCATCTGCTGATGGAAAATACACTGTTTTTGAGTTGTAGGCATACAGAATGAATAGATTTGTAGTCAGGCTCCTACTTACCTGCTGCTCAAGGGAGCAGTATAGTAGCCAACCGTCTGATGGTACTGTTTGTCTGGCCACTGCTGACTGCCTTTATCACGTTAGATAGTGGATAGGAGAGAAGATGGTATAGATTTTTCTTCTCGAAAGTTATTATTTGGAAAATGATCTATCCTGAGATTGCCCTCACCATGGACATATTGGACCGAGTCCAGAAGAGGGCCACAAAGTTGATCAGAGGGCTGGAGCAACTCTTCTGTGAAGAAAGGCTGAGAGACTTGGGGTTGTTCAGCCTGGAGAAGAGAAGGCTACAGGAAGACCATATAATGGCCTTCCAGTACCTGAATGGGGCCTACAAGAAAGCTGGGAAGGAACTTTTTACAAGCACATGTAGTGATAGGGTGAAGGGTAATAGCTTCAAACTGGAACAGGGTAGATTTAGATTAGATATCATGAAGAAATCTTTCACCATGAGGGTGGTGAGGCACCAGAACAGGTTACCCATGGAAGCTGTGTCTGCCCCATCCCTGGAAATGTTCAAGACCAGGCTGGACGGGGCTTTAAGTAACCTGGTCTAGTGGGAGGTTTCCCTGCCCATGGCAAGGGGAGTGGAAGTAAATGATCTTTAAGGTCCCTTCCAACCCAAACCATTCTATAATTTTATGATTCTATGTGATGCAGCTCAAAATGTACAAATTTAGTATCAAGAAACTAAAGATTTTGCAAGTGGTTGTAGTCTGATGTGTCACTTTACTAGCTCAGCCACTACATGGCACACTATCCTGCTTCTCAAAGAAAAAGTTGAGGGACATGTACAAAAGAAAAAAGTCATTTGTCCTTGCCTGTTGACACAGGTTTTAATATGTAAACAGACTTATCTATTGCATTTTTGCGATTGTGTCTAGGTCCTGTTTTCTCAACCACCGTCTCTTCTCAACCCCATTGTCTCTTTTCTCACAATGGAAGACAAGTACCAGGATGGGTTGCAAGGTGACCTTCACAATAGTTAGACAAAATTAATCTGTTTTGTAACATTGTGATTAAAATCCAAGGTGTCACATGCAAAAGTTGTCAAGTTTTAAGTTTTCAGAACTGGGACAGAATCTCAGATAAATCTTCAGCAATGCAAATGAAGTCTGAGGCTGAATTAGATGCTTGCTTCTTATAGAATCATTTAGGTTGGAAATGGTCATTGAGCCCAGGATCATTGAGCCCAGCCATAAACCTAGCACTGCCAGGTCCACCACTAAACCATGTCCCTAAGTCCGATATCCATGCATCTTTTAAATACCTCCAGGGATGGTGACTTAACCACTTCCCTCACACTGTTATACCAAACCCACTTTGTACAGGCTGCCTAACCCTAAATTCCACAGTTGTACGTATGTGTGATGCCTCTCGCTGTGTGGCCCCTCAGCCACACGCCTGGGTCTGTCATGGCTGGGACTAGTTTTTGCATGTTGTTTGCATGTATAGCTTCCTTGCCCCTCAATGATCCCTGAAAAGAGATGATGGCAAATCAGGGATTATAACTTCATTGATGAGATGGAAAGGGACAGAAGTTTCTTGCTCTCCTTTGCCCATGAGGATTTAATTTTGTATCGGTCTGTAAGGAAAATTTTTAAGGTCCTGGTGACTATGGCTTTGGGGCTGAGGAGGTTTGAACTTCCCCTTTTATTGGCATTATTCTATTTTCCAGCATAATTGAGACAAATAACAGTGGAATTATTCCTAAGACACCTACCCAGGAAATTCATAGTAGTAGAAAGAAGAGAGAAAGGACAGAGCATCCTGGTTTCTGGCCCACAAGCTGTTTTTAACAAAATAGGATGATGATATCAAATTTTCTGTTTACACCTATATGTGCATAGATATAATATCTAGCTATGAATATAGGCATTTATATCAGTGTCATTTAGAAATATTGTTCTAATATAATATAAATTATACTTAATTATACTTTTTTATCACATCTATTCATAGGGATTTTTTGACTACCAAATAAGAAATAACACAAAACCTCTCAAAGACAATTTCCAAGAAATTCCATAAAAATAAGTTGCTGAGCAGAAGACAGAACCAAATCAGTTCCTGACTGATGGATAAAGTCAGGCAGAAATCAGGCTTGCTTGATTGTCAGCTGGTTCCCTGGCCAGCATGTATCTAACACATGTATTACATGCTGTTTTATCTTGCTTGGTGAGGCTGAAAGCAGCAAGGAGATTTAGGTACATGGGTAAGAGATAAGGACATAAACCAGCTTTTTTTAGTTCCAGTATTCAGAAAATTAATTACTATTTATAAAAAAACCCAATCATTCTATAAAAGACTATTTTCTTTCTGTAGTGTATCCGTCTTTCGTTTCATAACTTTTATTTACATGGTGTGTTTTCCCACCCCATGGGAAAATGCTCAAAGCGAAATGCTCTCACTGCCCAAAGCTCTGCACCAGTGATGAAGTGAGATATGCCCAGATCAGTAATGCTTCACACAGTAAACAGAAGCAAAAACTTACCAAAACCCACCAGACTCACAATGATCTAGAGGGAAACATGGCAAACAATTTATCACACTAAACAGGTGAAAACAAGGAATTTACCTCTACCCCCATTATCGTTATATCTCCAGGTTGTGGCCAGTTATTCAGCCTGCAGCTCTGTATTTCAGGTGCTTTGGTGACCTTCTCTGGAGTCTCCCTCCCTTGATTATATAAGGAACTTTGACTCCTAATCATAGAAGCCCTCGATCTCAATTTTATATTAGAGATGTATTTAAAATAGTGTGAGCAATGCCCTTGACTTAATGTATAGTTGCAAAGTTTTGTAAATTCCCAGGGCAATACAGATTCTCCTGATGTTTCTAAGATCAATGAATGAAAATAAGTATTTAGCAATGAAAGCCATGGAGTCACAAGTGTAGATTTCATGGCCAGAATTTACCAGTAGCATCTGACAGTGGTCCTGTACTTACTAGACTTAACAATATCCACTGTAACAGAGTTATGGTAGCTGAACTATTGCAGGGACTTTCACTTGCACTCCTGAAGAATTTCTTTCCTGTTCAAGGATAACGTATGAAATTGGGAACACTAAAAGAAGATTACTTTGCTGTATCCTTTTGCTATTTCTTTTGTACAGATAAGCTAGACTTCATCTACCAGAGTTGTCAGTTCACCACCTTTTATGAGAGCTACATTCACTATTAAAAATGACAATAAAATAAAAAATGTTTGGGAGAAAAAAAAAATTGTTGGCAAATACAGTATGTACAGGAAAACCTAGACAAGTATTACAGGGTGGAAATGAACTTTAAAGTGTGATAGGGATACATGGTTATTAGCCCACTTACACTATGGAAAAAATGAAAGTAGCGGATCATGCCCTAAGCAGGAGATATGAAAACCAGATGGCTCTTAGAACTGAGTGGAAATCCATGGCATGTGTAGCAAGGGCAACTAGTGAACTATGGAAATAAGAGTCATTGCAGAGCTTAATTAGCTCTGTTATATTTGATCCAGGATAAGACATGCTGGCAAGCCCGTGTTGAGGCCTCTGTCTTGTAAAGTAGAATCCCTCCTTGTTATTACAGCAAAGGTCTCCTCTAGGTTCAAAACCACTGGAAACAGAGATCTCAACTCAGCCAAAGAGTTATACTGAATATGGCAAAATGTTAAGAAAACTTCAAAAAGGAAAAACTCCTCCAGTCCAGTTGCAGGCAACACATTTTGCAAACAGAAATTAAACTAACTGTTATATAATAATATAGGCTGTGCCAACAGAGCAATGAAAGTGTATCAACCTTAGCAACTATATGTGATCAGAAAACCCTGACTGTACAAAATGTCAAATACACAGCTGTAATTGGTAACACTGGAATGAACTGGCGACACTGGGACACTGAGAGGAGACTTGAAAGATGATTCTTTTACATGTAAATTCTGAAATACACAGTTAACAGAACATTATATGTTTTTCAGATAGTCCATGAGAATATTTAGCTACCCTGTTCATCATTTACTTTTGAATTTAACCAAATACATTAATCACATTTTTCAGAATGGATTTTTGTTATCAAATCTTTAGGCTCTGCTTTATAAATGTAAATTGGGGGGTTTGAAATACAGTTCAAATGTCATATTATCCCATACAGTTTTGCACCATCATTTAACATCCCTTCTTCTCTGTGTTATCAGTTTACTTA
>VZTM01037491.1:0-18418 GCA_013400555.1 Jacana jacana
TCTATGATTCTATGATTTGGGACTTCCCACCCCATGGTTTCACTGGGGCTGGCCAGCTCAGGCCAGAGGAGCTGCATTCGAAGGGCAGATCCTGCTGCTGCTGTGACCCACAGCAGCTAGGAAACTGAGGAGGAGGAAGGTGGGAATACCACACAGCATGTTGCATGTTCATCAAACCCTTTACACAACCATCTGCCTACTTTCTCAGGTGGCACCAGGGCAGGGATCAAAGCTGTCCTTCCCCGAGATACCATCCCATCCTTCCAGGAGCCATGACCAGGGATGACATTTTGTGGCTGCCACTAGATGGCGGGGTTGTCATTTGGATAGGGATTGGCTTCATTCTGCTTAAAAGCAGAGAGGACACCAGCAGGCCATCTCCTTAGCTGATGAAACAGAGTGGTAGAATCAAATGGTGGTAGCTTCACCAACGTGAATAGCTTTCAGCCAACCGTGGCAGCAGGCTTTGAGGTCTTAATCCTACACCTTGTTCTTCTTCTTAAAACCCTTTCCAAAGAAGGTGATCCCTGTTTTAGAGCTGGGGAATGGGTGTGTAAGGAAAGAAATGTGACCTACCAAAGCTGACCCACGGGCTAACACCAGAGCAGGAGCAGGAAGGCCAGAGCAGGAACCACTAACCAGGGAATCATCCAGGGAACTCCATCTCACCGCTTCCTTCGCTGCAGCCAAAACCAATGTTGCTTCAAAATGTGGAATATTCCTCAAACAGCCTGTAAGGTGTCATCAGTGAGGTAAAAGATGTGAGCAGAGCTGTGCTTCAGCTGCCCTTCTGCCAGGTTCTCCGCTGGAGGGGCATGGCTGGTCCCATTGAGAAAATCTTGTGTCCTTCTTGAGCCAGATATTCTAGGATTGGGGTCATTTACACCCGGGGAGCCAGGATTTTTATTAGATGTCCAGCACAATTGTGAAAAGTGTCTGGACACAGTTGTCCCTGTCATTGGTAGGGCTCTTGAAGACATTCATAGAATCATAGAATCATTTAGGTTGGAAGAGACCCTTGGGATCATCAAGTCCAACCATCAGCCCCACTCTACAAGTTCTCCCCTACACCAGATCCCTCAACACCACATCCAATCTACTCTGAAACACAGTCAGGGATGGGGACTCCACCACCTCCCTGGGCAGCTGATTCCACTGACTGACCACTCTCTCTGGGAAAAACTGTTTCCTCAGGTCCAGCCTAACCCTACCCTGCTGCAGCTTGCAGCCATTCCCTCTCCTTCTATCGCTCATTGCCCATGAGAAGAGACCAGCACCAACCTCTCTGCAATGCCCTTTCAAGCAGTTGTAGAGAGGGATGAGGTCTCCCCTCAGCCTCCTCTTCCTCAAACATCCCACGTTCCTCCCAAACCCTAAATTTGAGGTTCATCTGTCCTGTAAAAGATGTCAGCAAACATGGCCATTCTGTCAGGGTGTGTTAGAACCCTATGGTGGATGTGTAGGTCACCATGGGTTTTGTTTTCTCTCTCACAGCCATGACGATCCTGATGTGTCATCTGCGCGGCTGCTCTTCTGCCACTGCCAGCGGGCCATGGACCTGGCCCAGCCCTGCAGGAGGACGGCCATGGGGCAAGCTCTGACGATGCTCAACATCCACAGGCACCTCAAGCTCATGGGGGCTCCTCTGGTGGTATGACGGGGGAAGAGGAGCCGCTTTGGGCTGTGGGCATGAAGGCAGCTGGTGGGGATGCGAGGAGGAGGGAGGTGTGAGCAGAGGGCAAGGCTGAGCGTGGCAATCTGTCCCCACCCCGTGAAATTAATGGCAAAACTCCCAGTTGGGTCCAAGCAAGGATGAGGCATTGGGGCTGGAGAGGAACAACACTTCATTGCAGTGCTTGGCCTGCAGGGATCCCTGGTGTGAGTAAATGCTCCTCCAGTTGTCTGTAAGCACTATGGTTGGGAAGGGGGGGGAAGGTGGCCCTTGGACTTCACTGGGATGTATGGAATAGCGTGGCACAGTGTCAGGGTTTGGGCATTGCGTGGCATAGGAACCTGCAATGATCATCTAGTCCAACTGCCAGACCACTTCTGGGCTGACCAAAAGTTAAAGCAAATTATTAAGGGCATAGTTCAAATGCCTCTTAAACACTGATGGGCTTGGGGCAACAACCACCTCTCTAGAAAGCCTGTTCCAGTGTTTGATGGATGAATAGCTGCTTCCTAATGTCCAGTCTAAACCTTTCCTGGTGCAGCTCTGAACCATTCCCACACATCCTGTCACTGGATAGCAGGGAGAAGAGCTTAGCTTCTCCCTCTCCACGTCCCCTCCTCAGGAAGCTGTGGAGATCCATGAGGTTGCTTCTCAGCCTCCTTTTCTCCAAACTAGACAAACCCAAAGTCCTCAGCCGTTCCTTTAGGCTCCTCACAGGAGTCTCAGCACCCTGGGGAGGTGGATATCGGTGATTCATGCCTTGGTGAGCGCAAGGGACAGGCAGCTCCATCCTGTCTCTTCTTCTGGGTGGTGAACTACAGCAGTTCCCACTGGTGACATCTCTGCCCAGTGGAAAGGACAGGTAGAAGAGCTGGGAAGTGCCTCCTTCACCCAGCCTCCTGGTTTAGGCCCATGGAGGGAATGCACCTCATTAAGCAGCTCTGTGCTGTCATGAAGCAGCACGTCCAAGGCAGGAAGGGAGAAGATGCCAGCTCTTGCATGTTGTGGCCCAGGTTTTTCAAACTGCTGTGGGGAATGACTGCCAGGTATATAAAAATTAATGGGGATTTGACACCTGGAGTTGCTAAGTGACAAGGAACACGCATAATAAAGCCCAGGTTTTTAACAGGGAGGGTCCTGACAGGTTGGAACAGTTTAACCAGGTTGCGTGGCTTCTGCTCCCATGGAAGTTTTAGAATTGGTGGTTGGAGGCTTATTCTCAAGGTTTTCCTTATTTCTGGGGCTGGGGAACACGTGACGGCTTGGGTTGTGCAGGAGAAGAGCTGAGGCACCTTCAACAGTGTGGTGATGTGCTGCAGTATAACCATGTCTCTTCTCCAGACGGAGGTTGCTGAGGACCCAGAGAAGGTTTCCACCGTTCACTTACAGCTTGGGCTACCACTTGTGTTCATCCTCAGCCAGAAAGACACCTACGAGGCTGACAGGAGGACAGCAGAGTTTGTGGCCTGGCAGCTCCTGGGAAAAGCAGGAGTTGCCCTTTTGTCCAGGTATTTGCTCTCAGGTGTTTTGGGGTTCTCCTTGCTTATTGTGGTGTTTCCGAGCTCGGTTAACCCACAGCCAGGATGATGGTCAACCAAGTCAGATTTGTATGAGAGGCAGTAAAGGTAGGCTATATCCTGCAGAGGATGTCACATTTAAGAACTTGTCCAGAATCAGATTAGTTTAGACTGGCTGAAAATGTAGAGATGTTTGAGTCTGTTGCTGACTTAGAAGTGGAAAACCAGTCAGACTAGGACAGATTTTCATAGAATCATAGAATCATTTAGGTTGGAAGAGACCCTTGGGATCATCAAGTCCAACCATCAGCCTCACTCTACAAGTTCTCCCCTACACCAGATCCCTCAACACCACATCTAATCTACTCTTAAACACAGTCAGGGATGGGGACTCCACCACCTCCCTGGGCAGCTGATTCCACTGACTGACCACTCTCTCTGTGAAAAACCTTTTCCTCATGGCCAGCCTAACCCTACCCTGCTGCAGCTTGCAGCCATTCCCTCTCCTTCTATCGCTCATTGCCCGTGAGAAGAGACCAGCACCAACCTCTCTGCAATGTCCTTTCAAGCAGTTGTGGAGAGTGATGAGGTCTCCCCTCAGCCTCCTCTTCCTCAAACTAAACACTCCCAGCTCCCTCAATCGATCCTCATAAGCCTTATTCTCCAGGCCTCTCACCAGCTTTGTTGCCCTCCTCTGTACTCGCTCCTTCCTTTTTGGAAAGGGTTCTTAGCACAGATGAAGGCTTGTATTTTGCCCTCAAATTAAGGGCAGAAGGAGATCCAGTAAGTGAGGTGGACTCTGGGGACCACCAGTTACTCATCATTGCTCCATGACTCAGGAGCAACCTACGTACACCAGACTGTGTTGGTAAATGCTTCCATGGTGTCCTGCCAAAGGAGGTGTGCCACCCCTGTAGGTATGGTTGCCTTTGGGGACGTCTCCTGGCAGCTGTAGGTGGGAGGAGATGAAGGAAGAGTGGGTTCTTCCAGCTTCTCACCACCATAGTACCTCCTTGTATGGAGGCACTTACTCATTTACTCATCCAACCAAGGCCTGGTTTAGGGGAGAACTTGTAGAGTAGGGCTGATGGTTGGACTTGATGATCCCAAAGGTCTCTTCCAACCTAAATGATTCTATGATTCTATGATTCTATGGTTGGATGGGACTGTGAGCAACCTGGTCTGGTGGGAGGTATCCCTGCCCAGGGCAGGGGGGTTGGAACTGGGTGATCTTTAAAGGTCCCTTCCAACCCAAACCATTCTCTGATTCCCTGAGCTGAAGTCCACCAGCAGATCATCTTCACTGGGATGTGGCTACCAGTACATGAGCAAAGACCCGAATCACAGAAAGGGAATCCAAGCCCTTTGCAAAATTGGCACACTATGGAGTGCAGTCCCACCAGAAGGTCATGTGGAGTCTGTTTCTCCACCACCAACACTGATTCTGGGTTCCAACAAGTTCTCAGGAGGAGAACTCTAGGAGGAGGAGGTGCTGCTGAGAGAGGTGGGTTGAATGCAGGGGCTGACCATGCACGATGCACCCTCTGATGTTCACTTTGTGTTTTGGAAGGGACCTCGTGGATTTGAAAGTCCTGCTCCGGTCAAACGTCGCTCTCAAAACACCGGATGAGGTTAGATGGTGGATTCCTTTATTGTATGATTCTGATTTCCCTGGTGGGGCCCGGTGATGTTCAGAGGTGTTGGGGTGTTGTTCAGCTCCTGTGCTATTTGGCAGCCTTCCCAGAAGCTGGAGAGGAAGCGTCTTTGCTTAGATGCACAATGTATTTGGAGCTGCCTGAGCTTGGTACTGCAGGGCAATTGTGCCTGCTGATAAGGATAAAAGTGATGAGTTTATTTTGGCTTCAAAATGTAGAGTGACACCTCCATTCCACCCTAAAGCAACACAAGGTTGCTTTTAGGGGAGAATTGGTAGAGTAGGGCAGATGGTTGGACTCGATGATCCCAAGGGTCTCTTCCAACCTGAGTGATTCTATGATTCTATGAAGGTGGTGAACCACCTAAAGTAAGTAACCCCAGTGCAAATTCTCCAAAGATTTGGACTTGTAAAGGCCTTTGCCCCCTAAAGAAAGTTGTTCAAAAGATGGGAGAGGAAATGAGTGTGAAGCTTGGAGCAAACCAGCCAAAAAGCCTGTGCTGAACCAGTGTAACCCAGCGCCTCTGGCAGCCATCTGGGGAAAGGGCAGGGTGTAAGTCAAATGAGGTTGATCAAGATGAGCTAAACTCTGGAGGGACCTGACCCAGCTTGTGAGGCGAGATGGAATTCAGCGCCGACCAATGCCAGGGAGCACACGTTGCCCCAGATTACCCGAACTGTCACACTCGTCATTGAGGAGATACAGGATCAGACCTGAGCCCGGGCGTCCCCCGAGGGCTTCCCCTGCCCTGCTGAGAGACCTGCACGTTGCCTTTCTCCTCTTCCAGCCAACGGGAGGTGCCAGCAGTTTGTCATTTTGCTCAGTTCATTATAAAATTCATCTTCTCTGAAGCGCCTCTCGCCGAGCCGCTGCCAGGCCTGGTTTTAGGCCGACAAGGTCTCATTTCTGAGAAACACATTTGGCTCTTTTCTTCCCAGGGGTTGGCAGCCCACGTACACTTGGGAGCACTCTTCTTTGTTGAGCTCCATGAGATGATAAAGGATTTCAGCAGCCTTCCAGTCCCTGAAGGGGGACTACAGGAAGGCTGGGCAGGGTCTGTTTCCAAAGGCCTGCAGTGACAGGACAATGAGGGGCAATGGCTTCAAGCTGGGGAAGAGCAGCTTTAGATGGGATCTTAGGGATAGGTTCTTTACTCTGAGGATGGTGGAAGAGGTTGCCCAGGGAGGTGGTTGAGGCCCCTTCCCTGGAGATACTCATGGTAAGGTTTGACGAGGTCCTGGGCAACCTGGTCTATTTGGAGGTGTCCCTCCTGACTGGGGGGGGTTGGACTAGATGACCCTGGAGGTGTCTTCCAGCCTGACCCATTCTATGATTTTTTGTGCCAGATTCTCTCCTCTCTGCTGGGCTCCTCTCACCCAGCCCGACCCCTTTAGAGAGGGGACAGCTGAGTGGACCCTGTACTGCCCCACTCTGGACAAATTTACTGGCCACTGGTCTTTTTCTTGAAGTGGTGGATCTATGATGAGATCCTGGGAGGTGGAGCGTGTGTTCACGTTCACTGCCACAGGATCCCACACAGCCACAACTTCTTCCTCCTGGCAAGGAAAGATCAGTCTGGAGTGAGAAGAACTCAAGCACAGGTGAAATTGGGTCAAAGAAACCCACCCCAGAAGCTCCCCAGTTTGACAGCTTTAGGAATCTGCTGACATACTCCCAAAAATAAGGAGATGGGTGATGGTGCCCCCTCAGCCTTGGTTTGTGGACAGAAAAGGCAGAGGGTGATAACTTGTTCCCACCAATTTATTCTGTTTTCTTTAGGGAGCGCCCGTCAAATACCTGGTCTTGGAAGACACTGATGAGGTTATAACCCTGGTGGAAGATAAGAGCAAGGTCGGACAAATCCAGGAGGACGAGGAGGAGGAGGAGGAAGAGGGGGAAGATGAAGAGGAAAAAGAGAATAGCAATCAAGGTGTGCAACTAACCGGTGAAGAGCTGATTGTCAGCAGATGGCACGTGCCACCAGCATCTGCTGGGCACACGCAGGCGTATTTTAAAGCATTAGAGAGCACTTTTGCAAATCCAAGGCAAACCTTCAGGGTCACGTCACAGTGGCACAAAGCATCTCTTTTGTCCTCTGCAAATCGCTGGAGTTTTGTGCCAGACAGGAAAGGGACCTGAGGATCCTGGTGGCCAGCACCGTGCCCTCATGGCCAAGAAGGCCAATGGCATCCTGGGGTGGATTAGAAGGGGGGTGGTCAGTAGGTNTCTGGAGACATCCCAAACCTGCCTGGAGGCGTTCCTGTGTGACCTGCTCTGGGTGTTCCTGCTCCAGCAGGGGGATTGGACTGGAGGAGCTTTCAAGGTCCTTACCAATCCCTGAGATTCTGGGATTCTGTGAAGAGTTGCAGAGATGCTGCATGAGGGGATAAGGGGCACTTCTGCTTGGATCATCCAGCTTCAGGGCCATGAGGGTTTAAAATGCACCCACCAGAATTATCAGTCCCTTTGGAAAGGTCTGAGATGTGTTTGTCTATGAGCTGTTCTGGGGTGAAAACACGCCCCTGCAGCGCTTCCTTGAGAAGGTATTAGTTTTCTGCACAGAATTGGGTGTTTTCCAAAAGGAAAAAAAAACTAAGGGTGGTGTCCGGTCCTAGAGGAGCCAACATGCTGGAAAAATAGCCTTCAAATCAGAGGGCACAACTGGAGGGAGGTGGAATAAGTGCATATTGATGAGTTTGTGTGTCCGACAGTGAGCGTATGCTTCCACTCCTCCTCCTCCTCAGGCAAGTCCTTCACCCTCTGCTGACAGTCCCCAGGTCTCTGCTGAGAGGTCCTGGCTTCCCAAAACATGCTGATGGGGTGGCCCAAGGCAGTTTCCCCCTGTCCTTTGTACCCTCGTGCTCACCTACGGCCGGTGGGTCTCTTGCAGACATTCAAGACGACCAAGTGGTGGAAGCAGTTTCCAGGGACAAGAAGCGAGAGCTGCCCCTGGAGCAGATCCTTGTCCTGACAGAGGAGACCTTCCACTCTGCCCTCCTGGAGACTGCCCAGACGGTGGTGCTGTTTTATGCCAGCTGTGAGTATCAAACCCGGCCCGCCCGGCCCTTCTCCAACCTTGTGCCTCTCACCGGTGCTTTCCGTAATACGAGGATCCCGTCGACGGGTTGTAACGATAAATAAATACCACATCCTGCTCCCGGGGGCCTCCACCCAACGTTAGCCATCAGATTAAATCAGTTCTTCTCCTTGACTGATAACGGCGGCGTGAAGACAATATCTCTCTGTGTAGAAGATACCAACCTGCGTAGGTTTTTAACCTTCGCTTTACGGGGAGAGAATGATAAGGTCAAGAGGGGAAGCTGCGGTAGCCTGGGCTCATGGGACAGCCTAGACAACCTGGTTGCACCACCTGCAGCACAGAAGCCTAAAGTCCAGTTTTCCTCACCTCTTTCAAGCCTTTCAGAGCTTGGAGCACCTTAGGATGCAGAGAACCGTAGCGTGACATTGTCAGCGAGCGAGGCAGGGCCGGCCTGTCACCTACCTGTATGTCCCTCAGGGTTGTGTCTCTCCTGTGTTTCAGGGGAGGCAGTGTCCCTGGCGGTGCTGCGGTCTTACAGCGAGGTGGCCGATCACCTGAAAGGTAAGGTGCTGCAGGTCTGAGTGCTTTACAGCTGGCACACATCTGCCTGGGTTCAGAAGAGTGGGAGGACATTTGATGGTACCTCAGTTCCTCACCCAGAGCATAACTCATTTTTCCCCCTCAAACTCTTGAGGAAGACATACCCACATCAGGTTGCTTGGGAAGAGTCCTTTGTTTCTTATTTAGGGATCTTTGCGGTCCATTGGTGCTTCTCTAAAGTCACAGGACTGGGAATGCAGCCTTCTGCAGTCACCTCATGTTGTTGGTGTAAACTGGTACACACCAGCTGCCCAAACAGCCTTGCAGCTGAGATGGCGATGTTGGTGACATCATGATGGATGGTGGTGGTGGTGGTGGGCACGTGGATGGTGGTGATGACGATGGTGATGTTGGTAGACACGGTGACAGTGCGGTGGATGGTGATGATGGTGGTGTTGATGGTGATGTTGGTGGGCAGTGTAATGAATGGTGGTGATGTTGGTGATGGTGATGGTGGTCCTCATTCCTGCTTGATTGCCGGTGGGCACAGTGACAGCCTGATGGATGGTGGTGATGGGGATTCTGGTGGGCACAGTGACAGAATAATGGATGATGGTGATGCTGGTGGGCATGGTGATTGCATGAGGAATGACGGTGATAGTGGTGATGATGGTGATGGTGGTGATGATGGTGATGGTGGGGACAGTGACTGTGTGATGCATGCCCAAGTACATGGGGAGGGCCAGGGCAGAGCACCAGCAGGCATTGGGTGACATGGGGAAGGCTTTGGGAGCAAGGAGGGACTGTAGTCTGCATCATGGAAGCTGGTCCTATTTGTGTCCCCTCAGTGCTAGGTCCTGCACAGACTGAAGAGATGCAGTACATGCTGCACATCTCCTGATCTTGGAAGGACGTGATCTGGGAGGGATTAGTAATTGGCCCTGGCTTTGGTAGAAAGTGTGACAGACAGGTGTGGGCAGGCCCCGATCCACCAGGGCAGGATGGTGTCAGAGGAAGAATTTACGATGATGGTGCCTTCAGGGCCTGGAGACTGGCTTAATTAGATGGGAATTCTTGCAGACAGCCACAAAACTCCATAAATAACCATGTGACAGTGAGGACTCAGCAACGCTTAAAGACAGCACACACCAGGCAGTCTGACAGTAAAGGTAGGAGTGGTCCTTCGAGAGGGTCTGAGCAGTTCCTGAGCAGCGTAAGCCCCAACGTAGGCTTCCTCCAAGACTTCAGCCCCATTCCCCTCTACAGTTAGTGGGGAGAGGCGGGTTCTTCTGTGCATCCATCATTCTTACGTTGGCTGAATCTCTTCCAGAGATGCCTCTTTCTCCCCCATGGCTGCGGGGGACGCTCAGGTGGCTTCATCCCCATCTCGTTGCAGCTCAGTGGGAAAGTCCCATGGGTCTGGGCAAGAGCTGTCCTGGCATCCCTGGGGGTGGTTAGTGCCTTCTCTTGGTTTTTCCTTCTTCATCGAGGCTTGTTTCTCCTAGTGGTGGCATGTCCCTGGGACTGGGCAGCGTGCCTGGCAGGGTGCAAGCAGAAGGACAGAGAACTGCTGGAGAGAGTCCAGGGCAGGGCTACCAAGATGATGAAGGGAGTGGAGCATCTCCCACAGGAGGAAAGGCTGAGGGAGCTGGGTCTCTTGAGTTTGGAGAAGAGGAGGCTGAGGGGGGACCTTATTAATGTTTATAAATATGGAAAGGGTGAGTGTCAGGAGGATGGAGCCAGGCTCTTCTCAGTGACATCCAATGACAGGACAAGGGGCAATGGATGCAAGCTGGAACAGAGGAGATTCCAGGTAAATATGAGGAAAAACTTCTTCAGGGTGAGGGTGAGGGAACCCTGGCAGGGGCTGCCCAGGGAGGTTGTGGAGTCTCCTTCTCTGGAGACATTCCAACCCCGCCTGGAGGCATTCCTGTGTGACCTGCTCTGGGTGTTCCTGCTCCAGCAGGGGGATTAGACTGGATGAGCTTTCAAGGTCCCTTCCAATCCCTGAGATTCTGTGATTCTGTGAGCTCTCGGCAGTGGGGAACCTGTGTGGAGCCTGCAGAGGACCCAGCCAGCTTTCTGGGAAACAGATGCAATGGGAGTTGCTTACAAGAAACCCTCCTGGGAACG
The DNA here is from genome assembly GCA_013400555.1 of Jacana jacana. Classification (NCBI taxonomy): domain Eukaryota; kingdom Metazoa; phylum Chordata; class Aves; order Charadriiformes; family Jacanidae; genus Jacana; species Jacana jacana. The sequence goes on from VZTM01037491.1 coordinate 10,558, forward strand.
CTGTGGACTGTGCTGTGGTTTGGATAAAAGCAGTTCTGTGTTCATGGTTTGCATGAAGGGACAGTCACCAGCCCCTTTGATCCGGACTGAGATCCCAGGAATAAACAGGAAAGCTCGGGGAAGGTTGTTGTTGTTGTTAGAGACGTTACGGTTGTTGATGGTTTGGGGTTTCTTTTAGGTTCCCCGACAGACAGACCAGCTACAAGAAGCCACCTGGGAGAGTCTGTGGATGAAAACCCTGCCTCTTCCAGAGCCCATGGTCAAACCTTGGCTGTTTCTGCACAGCCAAGCTTGCACTGTGTGTTTTTTCTGTCCTTTGATAGCAATCTCGGTATAGGGGAGCATCCACGGGCAGATTCTCAGCAGAGATTAAGAACTGATTGGGGTCAGGGCTTCTCATCTGTGATCAGTGAGGTCCCACCAAAGACTCCCAGGCCAGACTTGACATGTGGGATGGCTCCAGTCTGCTTTCCCTGCTGTGGCCTCAGGGAGGTCAGGGAATAGCTGCCTTAGTGGAGCTGGAGATCTGGAGATTCTTTGTCTCTGCTGCTGAGGGAGCCTTAGTTGGAAGCAGGGCTACCAGGGGAGCTGGAATACCTAAAAGAATGGGGGTCCTTGGCCTCTCAGGATGATGGAAGAGGCAAGGGGCAGAACAAAAGGATTTTGTCTTCCTCTTTTCCACCTTTCTTCCCATCCTGCAGCTCATCAGTGGCCACAGGGCTGAACCAGTCCCTTGCTGAGTTTCTCAACTCGTGAAAACTCTGCTCAGTCAGTGATTAATAATACGGTGCAGACTGGGATGGGAGAGTGACCATCCTGTACGAGATGTTCCTCGGGCCAGATGGGGCTCCTTTGGAGCACTTTTTGGTACGTAATCCCCCAAAATAATAGCCAAATACCAGACCTCATATTTGAGGGACCTTGGAGCAGCCTTGCAGCTCGATTTTAAGAAGACATCAAGGCCCTGTTTCCATGTCATTATTTTTCAGAGTTGGGCAGGACACAAGATTATACACTAACCAATGATGAGAACCAGCTATGCTGGCCCAGAGGTGTGAAATGAATCCAGGGGCAGGCTGTTAATTTGGAGATGTTATTTCAGAGCCTGGAGAATGACACAAACCATTTCTACCTTCGTGGAGTGCTTTGACGGCTCCTGACCGCCTTGAGTGGAATTGCAGACCCTTAGCTCCGTGCTGCCTCTTGGCTTTTCCTGTCCACGAGTTTGACACAAGGCAGAGAGCGGCTGCAAAGTCTGTGTGTGAGCCACAAAGCAGAACCTAAAATGAGTTTTGCAGCAAATGGTCCAGTGGGATGCCAAGGACGTAGGGATAAGGGATAGGAAGACGTGGTAAGGTCACCTCTGCCTTCATCCTTCTCCGTGGAGATGCCTTGCCCATCCCTGGCAGGCACGTTTCTACCCTGTGATTCAAAAAACACCCTTCCACAGCTTCTCTGCCAAAAAAACCTCATTCCTGCTTGATTTTTGGGAGCTTGTTTTAAACTTTGGTCAAACCTCCCTGCCTGGCAATGACCCCTTGCTTGTCCTCACCCAGCTGGACCTCACCTTCACCTCCAGAGCAGACTTTAGGTATTGTTAGATCACATTGTTTCTTTCTTTCCCAATCAAAAGAAACACAGTTCTTTGGATTTTTCCTCGGGGGCTGTGTCTTCCAAACTTCTCCAGGTTCTCTCTCATCTCCTTAAACCTTTCCAAAAAAAAAAACCCACCCCAAAAAACATGTTTGCCAGCCTGACCCTCCGGGCTCTGCAGAGGTGTCACCAGGACAGAGGAGCATCATTCTCCTCCCGTGTCTTGCAGATGCTGTTGCAAGTTCATCCCAGTATGAGCTTTGCCCTTTTCTGCAGCGCTGGTGGTATCTGTGCATCCTGAATCCCCCTGCTGGGTACTCTTTTTGTCCTTCAGATTGCTTTCTGCCCCTCTGGGCTTGGGATCATCTGCAGCTGGGATGTGTGTGGTTTATTCCGGCAGCTGGAATGGTGGGAATCAACCCCAGGCCAGAGAGAGAAGAAAGCTGGGCTGTTCTGATCTGCTGTACTCTTGAGAAATCCTCATCACCTGCCCTCACCCTGGTGTCTGGAGGACACTTGGCCATGGTGTGTGCTTACCTCTAGGTTTCATCTTGCCTTTCCCAGAGAGCCCTTGAATCCTCTTCAAACGGATTTAGGGAAGGCAGGGAGATTTCTGAGATAGGGCATTCCTGCAGTGGGCATGGAGGAGGTATGGCCCGAGGACTGTACACAGCCCTGCTGTCCTTGGTCAAGCCTGCAAGGAGGTAGGAGGCAGGTCAGGCAAGGCTGGCAACCAAGGGGCTGTGGCTAGTGAAGCTGGTGGTGGTTCTCCTGCCAGCTGGTCAGCATGGGCTTAGCCATGGACCAGCAGCAGCATGTGCTGGTCATTGCCCAACCTGCAGATGAAGGGAAGGCTGTGAAGGACATGCTGGAGCTGCAGGCGCTGTGTCTTGGGCTTCTGGAGAAGAGGCAGGGAACCAACCTTCTTTTCTTTCACTGCTTATCACAGAATCAAAGGATCACAGAATGATGTGGGGTTGGAAGGGACCTCTGGAGATCATCTAGTCCAACCTCCCTGCCAAAGCAGCTCCTCCTAGAGCAGGTTGCAGAGGAACTTGTCCAGGAGGCTTTGGAATGTCTCCAGACATGGAGACTCCACCACCTCTCTGGGCAGCCTCTGACAGGGCTCTACCACCCTCACAGCCAAGAAGTTCCTCCTCGTGTTTAGATAGACCTTCCTAAGTTCCAGTTTGCGCCCATTCCTTCTTGTCCTCTCACTGGGCACCACTGAAAAAAGACTGGTCCCATCCTCCTGACACCCACCCTTTCAGTATTTCTAGGTGTTGATCAGATCCCCCCTCAGCCTTCTCTTCTCCAGACTGAACAGACCCAAGTCCCTCAGCCTTTCCTCATCAGAGAGATGCTCCAGGTCCCTCACCACCTTGGTGGTCCTCAGCTATCCTCTCTCCAGCAATTCCCTGTCTTTCCTGAACTGGGGAGCCCAGAACTGGTCCCAGTGCTCCAGATGGGGCCTCCCCAAGAGCAGAGCAGAGGGGCAGAATGACCTCCCTCCACCTGCTGACCACACTCTTCTTGATGCACCCCTTATCCAATGGTCTTATGGATCCAAGGGTCTATGGATTGCTTTGGTGGGACCTGTAACAAAGCTTTTTTAGTACCAGGAACCAAAGTTGGGTGGACTGATTGGTTGTGCCCAAGCACTCTCCCTTTCCTTCTCCTTTACCTGTGAGACCCCAGGCTCCTTCTGAAGGTCCTACAGATACCTGCTAGTGGCCTGGAGATGAGCAGCTTGCATAGGTGGGGTAGAGTAAATGCCATCAGACTGCCAGCCTCTATTACATGTGTCAGGTGTGTGTGACCTTGTGTGCTGGGCTTTGTGTTTTCAGTAGAACAGCCACTTTTCAATACTGGGGACCTTAAAAAAAAGCCTTGACTGTGCCAGCCTCCTCCACGCCAAGCTGTATCTCCCCTCTTTTCCTGTAAGAGAAGGCCTTGCGTCATTTCTTTGTCTTGGCCTTATTCCTAAGGTATTCCCAGTACCTTTCCTTACTGCCTTTGATGCTCCTGGACTGTTGCCTGGGGGTTTCATGACAGTTCCTTTCAGTAACCAGCCAGATGTGAATGCCTCCGGGAACCATCTTCTGGGAAGCGCAACCCACCACTTCCCCACGTTTGTGCTCTCCATCCTCTGTTGTTTGGATCAATCCACACCTGCCCAGGAACTTCATACATTCACAGGCTGGGAATACTATGCCTAAGGCATATCCATGAATGATTTCAAGTGGGGGACAGCATATTTGGGGCTGGATTTTGACATCCTGCCCTCACAAAGCAGCATTTGACTCCAGGAATGGTCCAGCAGCTTCTCAGTGGTAGCCCACCTGGGCTCACTCCCTGTGCAGTCCCTTGGGACCCAGCCCCGTAGGATGGACGCCAAAGCAAGCAGGAATCCTGGCATCATTCATACAAATATATGCCATTACTTCCAAAAAAGCTGAGCAAAATGGCTCCTTTTCAACCTTTGGCTTGGGGCAGTGTGGCTGGAGCTGCCTGGCAGAAAAGGACCTGGGGGTGCTGGGTGACAAGCAGCTGAACATGAGCCAGCAGCGTGCCCAGGTGGCCAAGAAGGCCAATGGCATCCTGGCTTGCATAAAAAATGGTGTGACCAGCAGAAGCAGGGAGGTGATTGTCCCCCTGAGCTCAGCACTGGTGAGGCCACCCCTTGAGTCTGGTGTCCAGTTCTGGGCACCTCAACACAAGAGAGATCTGAAGGGGCTGGAGCGAGTGCAGAGGAGGGACACGGAGCTGGGGAAGGGCCTGGAGAATAAATCTGATGAGGAGCCATTGAGGGAGCTGGGAGTGTTTAGTTGGAGGAAGAGGAGGCTGAGGGGAGACCTCATCCCTCTCTACAACTGCTTGAAAGGGCATTGCAGAGAGGTTGGTGCTGGTCTCTTCTCACGGGCAATGAGCAATAGAAGGAGAGGGAATGGCTGCAAGCTGCAGCAGGGTAGGGTTAGGCTGGCCATGAGGCAAGAATTCTTCCCAGCAAGAGTGGTCAGAGCCTGGACTGGGCTGCCCAGGGAGGGGGTGGAGTCCCCATCCCTGACTGTGTTTCAGAGTGGATGAGATGTGGTGTTGGGGGATCTGGTGTAGGGGAGAACTTTGTAGAGTGGGGCTGATGGTTGGACTCCATGATCCCCAGGGTCTCTTCCAACCTGAATGATTCTAGGATTCTACGATCCTTTTCTCTATTTATGGGGTTGTTTTGTTGTTTTGGGGTTGGTTGGGTTTTTTTTGCATATTATTTATAGGCATTTTTTTCCCCTCTGTAGGAACTCAAGGGGTTTTGCTCTCTCGGGTAAACTGCTGGGACTGGCCTGGAGTTTGCACAAAGGAGAATGTCACTCAGTTTCCCACCCTCAAGATTTATGAGAAGGGAGGGCGATGGGTGACGTACGATGGCATGTGGGGGACCGAAGAGCTGACCAGCTTCATCACGCTGTGAGTTAACGAGTCCCCACGCGGTTGGTCTCGCAGAGCCACCCCGTGATGCTCTGGATATTTCATGGCCTGTGTAATGGAAAGCTTTGGGTTTGCTCTTTTATTTTGGAAAATGTAATGCCAGATCTGATTGCAGACCTGGTTTGGAAATCAGCTTCGTAACGTTTTGTGCTTTACAGCGTCAGGGAACGTCTCTGTTCTCGGGCAGCGCATCCGCCCCTTGTCACTGTCCCTCTCTCTGTTATTATTAATGGAGTTCCCAAGGAACTGGGAGCAACCAGTTTGGCTCAGGGCTGTTCCATCTTCCCTATAACCAGCTCTTTCTATGACCAGGCATTGTCCTTCCTTCCCAGGAGACTGGATTTTCTCTCCGATGAAGCGTAATGGTTGTCATTTGGGGTTGGGAGGTTGGTATAATAAGGATTGAGGTTGCCCTTTTTGTCTCTTCATCTCAAAAGTGAAGAAGGAGGCAGCCCATGGTGCTTCTCTCCCTTTTCCCTAGAAGCCGAGTCTCCTGCCCTCTGAAGCTGACCACGATTGAGGAAGCAGAAGGATATTTAAGAGGAGAGTTTCCATCTGAGCTGTCATCCTATTGCCACGCTTCAGTTCTAGGAGTATTTAGCACAGCCACAAGTGAAGGTTAGTGTGGGTTTTGTGCATTAAACACTCAGTTTCTTTCCTGATTGTAGAATCCTAGAATCACAGAATGGTTTGGGTTGGAAGGAACCTTAAAAATCATCCAGTCCCAACCCCCTGCCCTGGGCAGGGACATCTCCCACCAGACCAGGTTGCTCAAAGCCCCTTCCAGCCTGGCCTTGAACCCCTCCAGAGATGGGGCATGGAGAGGGGATGATTCCAGGTGCTTAGAAGTTCCTCTGTATTTCATTTCCTCTGAGTGACCAACCGTCTTTGCTCACATCACAGCCTGCCTGGCAACACCCTTCCTATTTTTGCAAGTAGAAGACCACAAATGATTCCAGATGTGGGACCTAATGTCCATATCCATGCTCAGAGGATGTCTAACTGCCAGGGTTGTTTATTACACCCAGCGTGGAAGCATCTGACAACCCCAGCAGAGATTGAGACATCATGCTTGGCACTGCACAAAAGACCAGTGCACTGGGTGACCTCTCTCTGCAAAGATGTTTTTGCAGATGTCCAATCTGAACTTACCAAGCCAAAGTTTGTGCTTGGTGTATCTCCTGCTCCTTACCGTGAGGACTTTGGCTCTGTCCTCTTTATGAGTCCCCTTCAATGTAGTTGTAGGCTGCCAGCGAGCTGGGAGTGTTCAGCCTAGAGAAGAGGAGGCTGAGGGGAGACCTTCTGGCTCTCTCCAACTCCCTGAAAGGAGGGTGTAGCCAGGGGGGGTTGGTCTCTTCTCCCAAGGAACAGGCAATGAGACAAAAGGAAACGGCCTTAAGTTGCTCCAGGGGAGGTTTCGGATGGATATTAGGAAAAAATTTCTTCACTGAAAGGGTTATCAAGCACTGGAAGAGGCTGCCCAAGGCAGAGGTGGAGTCACCATCCCTGAGGTGTTTAAAAACCAGGCAGATGTGGTGCTGAGGGCCATGGGTTAGAGGTGGTTTTTGTCAGTGCTGGGTGGATGGTTGGACTCGATGATCTGAAAGGTTCCTTCCAACCGAGATACTGTATGATTAAATCTCCTCTTATCTGCCAGCTGCACAAGCCCAGATCTATCAGCATCTTCTTGTAGTCTGTGTAAACAGGCCTGTCACAGCATGTTCCTCCTTAAAGAAAGCCCTCGCCACTATTGCACTGATAGTCATCTCGCTGACTCCTCCTGCAAACGTGGTAGTCCTGGTCCCTACCACTGGCACACAGTCCAATAGCTTTTTGTTTTCATAAAAATAGCAAAGCAGCAAGAAGATAAAATACGATTTTCTTCCATCAAAGTGAATGAAACTTGTTTCAATTTGTCTCACTTTGTAGTCTTGTATAGTCAGTATAGTCCTGGCCCCAGTGGCTGCCCAGGGTGCTGTTAGACACTCAGATGCTGCTCCAGTATCACTCCTTGCACGCCACAGCTGTGGCCCAGGAGCCACTGAGTTTCCACAGCCCTTCTGAAACATGGGAATCAGGGAATTGTCAGAGTTGGAAGGAATCTCTAGAGCTCACCCAGTCCCACTCCCCTGCTGAAGCAGGGTTGCCCAGAGCACATCCCTCAGGGCTGCATCCAGACGGGGCTTGAAGGTCTCCAGAGAAGGGGACTCCACATCCTCCCTGGGCAGCCTCTGCCAGGGCTCTGCCACCCTCACCCCAAACAAGTTTTTCCTCATATTTGAATGGAACTTCCCATGTTCCAGCTTGTGCCCGTTGCCCCTCGTCCCATTACTGGGAACCACTGGGAAGAGTCTGGCTCCATCCTCCTTCAACCCACCCTTTAGGTACTTGTAAACATAGATAAGGTCTTCCCTCAGCCTTCTCTTCTCCAGGCTAAAGAGCCCCAGCTCTTTGAGCCTTTCTTCAGAAGGGAGGTGCTTCAATCCCTCCATCATCTTTGAATGATGGAAAATGGGGAAAATGGACCCGAGAGCTGCTATGATTTTTCACGTGGCCATCATACCCCTTGACATAGAATCATAGAGTCATAGAATCATTTAGGTTGGAAGAGACCCTTGGGATCATCAAGTCCAACCATCAGCCCTACTCTACAAGTTCTCCCCTACACCAGATCCCTCAACACCACATCCAATCTACTCTGAAACACAGTCAGGGATGGGGACTCCACCACCTCCCTGGGCAGCTGATTCCACTGACTGACCACTCTCTCTGTGAAAAACTTTTT
>VZTM01037491.1:18430-51297 GCA_013400555.1 Jacana jacana
ACAGGGGGACAATCACTTCCCTACTTCTGCTGGTCACAGACATGGGCGAGGGAGTGAAATCACCCTGGAAAGGGAACATCATGTCACGTTTCAGTCAGATCCACAGTGGTGACCTGAGGACCTTCCAACCGCAGGGTCGCTCAGTCACCAGCTACCCCTGGGAGTTGAAAGAAGAAAAAAAAAGAGAGAATTTTAGGATCTGCCTTAAGATCAAGATTTCAGGCTGGGTTGTTTTTTTCACTTTGAAGCTCCCTCGTGCCTGTAAACTGTGGTTAAAGGCAAACCGAGCTCCTTTCTCACAGGAGAGGGTCCAGGGGGGAATCCCCGGTGCTGGGAGATAAGAACAACATAAAATGCCTGGAACCAACCAGAAAACGCTTGGGCTGTGTTCACTGAGCTGCCTGACAGCAAAGACTCCTGCCCTTCTTCTGGGGGGCCTGGCTGCTAAATATAGCAGAAAGTTTTATTTAAAACCAAACCAAAACAAAACCTTTAGCCCATTTCTGCCTGATTTTCATCAGCTGAGCTCCAAAATCCCCCCCCCTGTGATTCCACTTCTTTTCTTCTCTGCACTAGTGGAGCTTGGATTAGCCCCGTGATAGGACCGTGGACAACACAGGGAACAGTGAGAGGGGTCTAGGGAAGGAATCTTGTGGCCAAGAAGACTGTCCTGGGGTGCATCAGGAAGAGTGTGACCAGCAGGTGGAGGGAGGTCATCCTGCCCCTCTGCTCTGCTCTTAGGGAGGCCCAATCTAGAGCACCGGGACCAGTTCTGGGCTTCCCGGTTCCAGAGAGGACAGTTGAGGAACACCAAGGTGATGAGGGGCCTGGAGCATCTCTCTGATGGGGAAAGGCTGAAGAACTTGGGTCTGTTCAGTCTGGAGAAGAGAAAGCTGAGGGGGGATCTGATCAACACCTAGAAATACTGAAAGGGTGGGTGTCAGGAGGACGGGGCCAGTCTTTTTCCAGTGGTGCCCAGTGAGAGGACAAGAGGAAACGGGCACAGACTGGAACATAAGAAGTTCCCTCTAAACATGAGAAGGAACTTCTTGGCTGTGAGGGTGGCAGAGCCCTCTCAGAGGCTGCCCAGAGAGGTGGTGGAGTCTGGAATGTCTGGAGACATTCCAAAGCCTCCTGGACACATTTCTGTGGGACCTGCTCTGGCAGGAGGACCTACTTTGGGATGGGGGGTTGGAGTAGATGATCTCCAGAGGTTCCCATCCAACCCCACATCATTCTGTGATTCTGTGACATGTGAGCTCAGACTCTTTCCCATATAGAAGTTGTTCATTTCCTTCTGAGCAAACATGAAACTTGGAGGTTCCCAGACAGCCCCACGTGGAGATTGTCTCTCCCCTCGGAGCACAGTCGGTCTGTGATCTGGAAGGGCACCTGCAGTCTGGAGAAGGTCGGCCGCAGATGCCAAGGGAGATGAAATACGGGCTGCTTTCACCGCCTGGAAGCTGCAAGGGGCTGTTGGAGGATCAGGCAGAACAACCTGAGGGGCCAGAAAACTGGAGCCAGCTGTTCTGGCACCAAACCCAGGCCAGAGTCAGGGAAACCGCATCGTTCCTCTTATCAGCCTGCAGATTTCTCTGGAATTTCCAACGGTTTTCTCACGGCAAGAATTCCTGCTCTAACCTGAGCCAGCAGCGCGCCGCGCCATTGCTGTTTCTGATCAAACAAAACAGAGCAAAGAGAGCAAAAGCCCTGGATTTTTTGTCTTTTCCCAGCCAGGACTTCCAGTAAAAAGCCCTTCAGCTGGGCTGAGCTAAAAGAGACTTGTCAGAAAACTCACGATTAAAATATATTACAAAGAAACGAATGGTGTTACCAGGATAATGAATGAGCATTGGGGTTTTTTTTTCCCCTAGAAACTTGGAGAAGTGATAGAAATTTGTTTGCTCTGCAGTAACTGGAAACATAGTTGGAAGTAAGACCTTCTCTTAAATATTTAAATATTTAAAAATAAGCCTTTGTGCTCCACAAAGCTCTGGTACCATCGTAGGGTTTGCCACTGTCAGTATAAACCAAGCGGAGGAGGCACGTGGAGGCGTTGCTGGAGAGCGTTGGCTCCATGAGGTGCCTTCTGCTGGAGGGATGAGGGGTGATGCTCAGATCCTGCCTCCTCAGACTCTTTCCTTGCCTTTTTATTCCTCCTCGTTCCCAAATCCCCGGGGTGGAGCTGGGCTTGTGCCACCTGCAGGGGCTGGAGGCACGGGCTGCAGCGCGCCGTGGGACCCCTCACACAGAGCTAAGAGGCTGTGACGGTGGAGAAATGAGGGGTGGTGCCCGGCTCTGGGTCTGGCACAGCTCCCCCAAACACTGGAAGAATTTGGAAGCGTGATAGGGAGGGGAAGATCTTGTCAGGAATCACACAGATGAGAGGAGAAAGCCTGGCCTCTGAGGGAGGGTATCCTGACTGAGAATTCCTGCAGCCAGGGACGCTGTAGGGCAGCGCTTCGGCACGGGCTCACATCTCAAGTGGGTGTTTAGAGTGAAATGCCTGTAGGAATGCTCTCCTGAAGGAGTTTGGATGTGAGCCTGCACTGTCCACGTCAGGCCGGGTGCTTCTGTGCCTTATGAAGGCCCCACGGCCTGGCCTCCGGTAGGTGGGACACAGACAGTTCCACGTAGGGCTTTGTTGGTGAAGTTCTTGTTGGTCTTTATCAGCTGGTCCCATGGATTGCTTTTCCCTTGACGCTGATAAAATCAAGTGACCGAAGATCTAAGAGCCAAAAACCAACGTCAAAACCATCCAACGGTGGTGCCTCTGTATCCCAAGATGAACCAGCCAGGCTGTGTCACCAGCTTTGTTGTATGTGTCTTGTTTCCTACAACAACTGAACCCTCAATGAGCCAATGCTTTTGAGGATCTAAGCTTCAATTTGGGAAAGCAAACAAAGGAAACTGTGTGGTCCTTGTGGTTCCACGGGGAAGACAATGGAAAATACGGCTTTGAGCGTAGCTTGAAAACAGGAGGCAAAGAACCAAAAAGTGACCAGTTGTGACCCAGTGCCAGGCTACTGAGGTCTGAGTCACTGGTCCCAAGAGCTTGGGCTGGCCTGTTGTGATGGGATGGTGAACATTATGAGAAACACTAAATAGCATCTGAATGACATCCTATTTAAGTTATAAAGCAACATACATCATGGATGTGTCTGAGATGTAACCCTCACTCTTGGGAAAACCTGCCTTCTCCAAAGAGTGTGGTTTCTCACTCTCCCCAAGTCGGAAGAGCCTTTTTTGTTGCTTTCAGTTGCTCAACCCAAAGAGGGAAGGGTGGTGGTGTTGAAATCTGCCCCGGTTCCACCCTGCCTTTGGCAGCAGCGGGTTTGATCCCTGATCCGTATCTGCATTTTACAAGCTCACACACTTACGGTTTGCAGGTTCTCACGAAGCGTGTCTCTCCCACGCATCCACCTTCTTAACACTGAGGCTCTGGAGTCAATTCCTTGGGGGGCTCTGCTCTCGGTCTCCCACCACTGAGAGATTCAGCTGCGATGGATCAAAAGAGACCCCCAACCCAGTCCTTTCCTCATCATCCTCACCGCCTCGGTGTGGCGAGTGGTGGACCCCAGCAGCCCTGAGCTTGCATGGTGGAGGTCCTGGCCTCCCTTTGCCACCCTCCCAAAGTGGTGGAGGACTCTATGTCTGCCAGGCATTTAGCTTTTGGACTTTCCCTGTCCTAGCTGGCTGCCTGGAACAGACTTTTCCTGCTCTAAAGAATCGGATAAAACCAAAAGACACTTGTGGGAGAGGTTGGTTTATTTGCTGGACACTTAGTGCTGCTCCACTTCAGGCGCCACCAGTCATTTCCAAGAGGTTGCTGGGGTTTATAACTGCTGCTATTTCAACTTAAATAATCGCTCTCCTGTTTCTAAGAAGGCTTAGGGGCTTTAAATCCTTGAAGACATTTCATTTTCCATCAGCAGCCTCGTCTCGTGCAGATCCTGGCAGCTCGGTGGCTGGTGGCTGAAGAGCAAGGGCTGTTTTCATAGGAGGAACTTTTCCTGCTGGTCCTTTCAGCTGCTGCCAACTCCTCCTCCCCGTAGCCCGCGGGGACCAGACACGTCCATTCCTCGTGAGCCTCTAATCCCAGCGCTGCTCCCTACTGAGAGTGGGAGGGTGTTATCCATGCAGACAGCGATTGGGTTTGCAGGAGGAAGCTGAGGCTTCTCTTTCTGTTGTTTATTTTTGCGTCTTTGACTGGTTTTTTTCTTGATTTTTTTTTCTTTTCTTCTTACAGCCAGGGAAGCTTTCGAAGAGGCAGGAAACGTCTTAAGTGGCCGCGTGACGACGGGGATGTATTTTGAAGACCCTGAGTTGGCTTTGTAAGTCGTTTCTCTTTTTCTTTGGTGAGAATTGGCACTCGTGACTTCAGTGGAAGCCAATTCCCTGGCCATGCTGAGCCAGTGGTGGCCACAACAGCAAAGGTGACAAAAGCAAAGTCAGGGCTTTCTTGGTCGGTTCCTTGATTGAACAAGAGCTTTCGGTTGTGGCCCAGACTTCAAGGCAAATCGGAGCTAATGGCATCTGAGCATTTGTCCCTGCACTTAATGGTGTCATTAAGGCTCCATCAAGGGGCAAAGTGCTTTGCACTGGGCTGTGAGAGATGCTTGGGTGCTGTGAAGGAGGCTAGATCCAAAGGGAATCTTCAGCTTGTCCTGGCATTTCGTTTCCAGCAGGAATTCACTCTCGAGGCAGAGTTAAGGAAAAAAATCCCAGAAGGTCCTTGGCCTGGTTTCCAGGTGTGGGTTTAGCAGCTGGTAATGCAGCACTGGGTTGCTCTCATCAGTTCCTGCTAGCTGCATCTCTAGCATGTCTGATGAGTGGTGGGCGGTTTTGTGGTGGCAGGGAGAATAAAAATGTAAATATCTTGTAAATCTCTCCATTAACCAAACTGTGCTCAAAGCACCAGCTGTGGCTGGGTCTTAGCGGGGAGAGAGTGCTGAGATGAGGGACCATTATGTGCCCTTGTGGCCAAGAAGGCCAGTGGCATCCTGGGCTGCATCACGAAGAGTTGAGGTCGAGGGAGGTCATCCTCGCCCTCTGCTCTGCCCTGGGGAGGCCCCATCTGGAGCACTAGGCCCAGTTCTGGGCTCCCCAGTTCCAGAAGGACAGGGAACTGCTGGAGAAGGTACAGCAGAGGAACGCCAAGATGATGAGGGACCTGGAGCATCTCTCTGATGAGGAAAGGCTGAGGGACTTGGGTCTGTTCAGTCTGGAGAAGAGAAGGCTGAGGGGGCATCTGATCAACACCTAGAAATACTGAAGGGGTGGGTGTCAGGAGGATGGGGACAGGCTTTTTTCAGTGGTGCCCAGTGAGAGGACAAGAGGAAATGGGTACAAACTGGAACATAAGAAGTTCCATCTAAAGATGAGGAGGAACTTCTTGGCTGTGAGGGTGGCAGAGCCCTGTCAGAGGCTGCCCAGAGAGGTGGTGGAGTCTCCATGTCTGGAGACATTCTAAAGCCTCCTGGACATGTTCCTGTGGGACCTGCTCTAGGAGGACCTGCTTTGGCAGGAGGGTTGGACTTAGATGATCTCCAGAGGTTCCCTTTCAACCCCATATCATTCTGTGCTTCTGTGACTAGTAGGCGATGGCAGGTTCAGGAGTCACAGCCAACAGCATCGGGATGAAAAAAACTGATGCTGAAAGACTTCTTTTCCCCTGAGGATTTGTTTCAGCCCAGCTGAAAGAAGGGGAAAAAAGGCAGCAACAAAAAAAAAAGCCAAGGAGAGCAGGGTGATCTTACAAAACCAGATACCAACAGCAGAAGCCTGTGTTCTCTCAGCGATGACAGATGCAAGAATACACCTCCGTGCCGCACTCCGCAGCCTCCTCCTGTTTAGCTGGGAGGGCTGATACAGTTTATATAGATCTTCCTTCTGCCAAGTTTGGATTTTGGCTGTGATTTGTGGGTGAAGCTACTGTAGATGGTCATCTTCTCAACTGTAAGTAGAAAGTAAACACTTACAGGAATTCCTTATGCAAGAGCCAGGCTGACTTCCCTTCTTAAGAGAAGCGAAGCTGTTCTTCTGCTAAACGCTCAAGGAGGAAACGTTTGTGGCTCCCAGGTCACGGAAAGCTGAGTCCTCTCTTTCCAGCGAAAAAAAGGGTACAAAATAGCCCATGTTGGTAGCAAAACTGTTTGCTCAGCAAGCACCTGCCCGGCTGGTAAGTAACGGAGGAAGCAAACAAAAGCATCAACAACATCAACAACAAAAAAGAAGCCTCAGGGAAGAAATGCCTTGAATGAAGTCATTATTTACTTCTCAAATACTGCCATGTCGGAGGTTCCTGCCAAGTATTTGTTTGCAGATGTTTTTCATTTAAGTCCAAGTCTCATATTACCCATCCAATGCCCCTGCTGTATAAATAGAAAGCTGTCGTAAGCAGCAATACAACCCCTGGCTACCAGGAAGATGAGAAGTGATTTCAGGGTAGATCCTACCTATTAGAGGGGGAATTTGGCAATATTTAAGAATCTTCCTCGTCAAAGGCTGCTGAACAAGTTGATGTGTTTAAACACAGGGAGCGAGAGACCTTACCTCCTCTGAGAAGTCATGGAGCCTGAGCGTCTCTTTAAGACCTGGGGAAGTTTGAGAAGCTCAAAACCCCTGAATTTAAAGAATTTCCATTCTTCACTGAATGCAAATAGAGGTTTGAAAAAAGGCAGAGAGGAAAGTTAAGGAGCTTCCTAATAGAGCAGAGGGTTCCCAGCCGTGGCTAGAAGTGCAAAACTCAACTTTCTTGGCTGATGGAGCTGAGGAGCCTGGGCAGGAAGGGGAAAGCTCAGCTCAGGGATGGATTTATGAAGACAAATTAAAAGAAAAACCCAAACAAAAACCCGAGAATACTGCAAAATGAAACTGAAATGGCTCAGATAAACCCAAGAATAGCTTAGCAACAGGATTCACAGCACTTGAAGGCCTCGGGGTAATCCAAGGTCATCCATGACCACTGCTCTTTGTCACGACCCCAGTGCAGATCTAGGGTGCCCCTTAGAAGTTTTGCTGTGGGTGCTTTATTTCCAGGCAGACAATGCTGTGGTGGAGGAAGCAGACGTGAAAGGCCTATGTATGAGTGGAACACGATGGAAATGTGTTGTCTGTGTTTCCCTCTACTTGCTTTGCCCTTGGCGACCTGAAACACCAAACGCCAAGATCTTTAAATCAAATTTGAACAAATCTCCAATCCCATTCAGAACTGCTAAAATAAGTGCATGAACTGCTGAACCTGCCTGAGCAAACATGTTGTAACATGACTTTTCTACAAGCTGCCTTTCATTGAAAATAAGTAGTTTGTTCTGCAGTTGGCTGAGTCTTATCTGTCTCATGTGGGAAAAAAAAGGAGAGGGACCAGATTACTTTGGAAGAAGAAATCAAATCTACCTCCCCACCCCAAAAAGTCATAGAATCGTAGAATGGTTAGAGTTGGAAGGGACCTTAAAGATCATCCAGTGCCACCCCCTGCCCTGGGCAGGGACACCACCCACCAGACCAGGTTGCTCAAAGCCCCGTCCAACTTGGCCTTGAACACTCCCATGGATGAAACATCCATAACTTCCCTGGGCAACCTGGGCCAGGCTCTCACCACCCTCACACCAAAGAATTTCTTTCTGGTATCTAATCTAAATCTCCCCTCTCCCAATTTAAAGCCATTGCCCCTTGTCCTGTCACTCCACTCCCTCTCCAGCTCTCCTGGAGCCCCTTCAGGTACTGGAAGGCTGCACTGAGGTTTCCTGGAGCCTTCTTTTCTCCAGGCTGAACAACCCCAGCTCCCTCAGCCTGTCTTCATAGCAGAGGTGCTCCAAGCCTCTGATCATCTTCGTGGCCCTCCGCTGGACCCGTTCCAACAGCCTTACACCTCACTGGCTTTCCCCACCAATTCTGGTGTCACAGCCTTCGACAAATCGGCAGCAGCCTTTGAAAAACAAACTACAGACACCCCATGCCAAAAAAACCCCAGACCTGTTGAGGCAGCTGACTTCCTCCGTCGCACCCTTCCTCTGGGCACTGACATCTGCAGCCTTCAGGACCGAAGTTCCTCAAACTTCCAGAAAATTACTCTCCCTTCTCAGTGTACCCCCTGCCCTTTCATTGCCCAGACTTCTCCTATTTTTGCTCTTTCCACTTTCTCAGCTTTTCTTTAAGTACCCTTTGAACCCTCCGAACCGGTAGAGCGCGGGGGAACAAAGGATGAGCTGGTGCCTCCACCAAGTCTGCGGGTTGTGCGTGTTGCTCTAAGGCAGGGCCAGACTGCAGCAAAATTGCCCTTGGTCAACGAGCCAAAAATGAGATCCCTTGGAGCTCCAGTTTGTGTAGGTGGGTGTCCCTCAGGTGGAGTTGAAGACCTTCTGTTTGCCTAGCTTTGGGGAGGCAGGGTAAAGCACTGGGTGGTTATTTCCACCCTCTAACCATAGAGGTGAAAATGAAGGAGAAGTGCCAGCAAATTATGTAGATGGTGGTTTTGGGTCTTCCCTAGTATTTATCTGCTGATGGCTTTTTGCGGAAGAAAATGTGTGTATATTTAGTGTCGGGTAGGAGCTGGGGTAAGTGCTTGTTTCAGAAGAGGATGAGGGAATACATCAGCCCTGTCTCTCCCCGTTGGCTCAAATCAGGACTGCAGAGATGGGGAACACCTTGGGCAGGGCAGGCAGCCCAGGACCCTTTTCCTCCCGCAGATGTCCGTGCCTCTTAATCGTAGAATCGTAGAAACACAAGGTTGGAAAGGACCCACAAGATCATCTAGTCCAACCGTCCTCCTATCACCCATACCATCCATGGTGCTCAATGGAGTTAAATTGGTGCTCAATGGAGTTCAATCCAGCTGGCAGCCAGTCACAAGTAGTTCCTCAGGGCTCAGTGTTGGGGCCTTTCCTTTTTAATATCTTCATTGATGATGTCAATAGGGACATAGAAAACACTGTCAGTGAGTTTGCAGATGACACCAAGTTGGGTGGGAGTGTTGATCTGCTTGAGGGCAGGGGTGCTCTACAGAGGGACTGGGATAGACTGGATAGATGGGCCAATGTTAATGGCATGGGCTTCAACGAGGCCAAGTGCCAGGTCCTGCACTTGGGCCACACCAACCCCATGGATGGCTACAGGCTTGGGGCAGTGTGGCTGGAGCTGCCTGGCAGAAAAGGACCTGGGGGTGCTGGGTGACAAGGGGCTGAACATGAGCCAGCAGTGTGCCCAGGTGGCCAAGAAGGGCATCCTGGCTTGCATAAAGAATAGTGTGACGAGCAGAAGCANCCACTCAGCTACTTAACATCACCCGTTCTCTCCCCTCCATCCTTGTCCCCACATGTCCTCACCATGAAGATAGCAGCGCTGTGTCCTCTGAGATTTGGTGTGTGCCAACCACGCACCCCCAACCACTCAGATCTTGTTTCCATCCCTCTTTTCCAGATCCCGTAAATACGCCGTGTCCCCTCCAGCCCTCCTCCTCACCAGGAAGGGAGGTCAGAGCGTGGAAGGCATCGCTTTGTCCAAACAGAGTGTGCAGGACATGGTGCAGATGATCAGATACGAATTGCTGGACATCTTTGTAAGTAAAAATAGTTGTTTGGAGAAGCACAGATGATGATAGCATGGAGCTGTGCAGAATAAATATCAAATCTGGAATATTGTGTCCAGTTCTGGGCCCCTCAGTTCCAGAAGGACAGGGAACTGCTGGAGAGAGTCCAGGGCAGGGCTACCAAGATGATGAAGGGAGTGGAGCATCTCCCACAGGAGGAAAGGCTGAGGGAGCTGGGTCTCTTGAGCTTGGAGAAGAGGAGACTGAGGGGTGACCTCATGAATGTTGATAAATATGGAAAGGGTGAGTGTCAGGAGGATGGAGCCAGGCTCTTCTCAGTGACATCCAATGACAGGACAAGGGGCAATGGGTGCAAGCTGGAACAGAGGAGATTCCAGTTAAATATGAGGAAAAACTTCTTCGGGGTGAGGGTGAGGGAACCCTGGCAGGGGCTGCCCAGGGAGGTGGTGGAGTCTCCTTCTCTGGAGACATTCCAACCCCGCCTGGAGGCGTTCCTGTGTGACCTGCTCTGGGTGTTCCTGCTCCAGCAGGGGGATTGGACTGGAGGAGCTTTCAAGGTCCCTTCCAATTCCTGATATTCTGGGATTCTGTGAAATTAGAGAATCATACAGCTGTCCAGGTGGGAAGGGACCTTTCAGACAGGGACACCTCCCACCAGACCAGGTTGCTCAAAGCCCCATCCAACTTGGCCTTGAACCCCTCCAGGGATGAGGCAGCCACAGCTTCTCTGGGCAACCTGGGCCAGGCTCTCACCACCCTCACAGCAAATAATTTCTTCCTGAGATCTCATCTAAATCTTCCCCTCTTTCAGTTTAAAACCCTTCCCCCTCATCCAGTGAGGCTCCCCTCCCTGATCAAGGGTCCCTCCCCATCTCTCCTGGAGCCCCTTTGGGGACTGGAAGACACTCCAAGGTCTCTCTGGAGCCTTCTCTTCTCCAGGCTGAACCCCCCAACTCTCTCAGCCTGTCCTTACAGCGGAGGGGCTCTAACCTCTATTTCGAGGTCCTTGCATTCAACATTGACCCTACAGCCTTATTTAGCTCCTGCACCCTTCGTGTAGGGACAGAAAGTCTAATTCTTATCTTTTTCTCTCCTCATTAACCCCAACTTCTTGTTCTTGCAGCCAGAAATCACCGTGCAAAATCTACCCCTCTACTTCCAACTCCGAAAGCCCTTCCTCATCTTGTTCAGCGATGGTGACATGGGTCAAAGGGAAAGCAAGGAAATGCTGAAGCTGGCAGAAGGGAGAAGCCCCCAGCAGGCATTTGTGGTTTGTTGGTTGAACTTGTAAGTGTGTAAAACACAAACCCTCTTTCCTTTCTTTCCATTAGCTCGCTCTTAGGGCACAAAAAAAACCCAAACCACCACCCCAAAACCCCCTGAGTTTGCAATTACTGAGTAGACTGCCCGGCTGGTAATGTGATTTTTCGGTCTGAAGTCATCGTGAGTTGGGAGGTCAGATCATTGAGCGGTGGTTGGGGATGTCTTCAGGGCAGCTGCAAAACTGCACAACGAAGTAAGATTAGTAAAGGCTCGAGTTCATTGCAGAAATAATGTCCAGGAGGGTAAAATCTTCTCTGAAATCTCACACAGCAGCTCAGTTTCGCCCCGGCTCGGCTCTTATTTGTGGTTTTGTCGCACGTGGTTAAAACAGAAAAAACAAAACAAGAGAGATTTGCCCTCCTGGAGTGTCTTTTGGGTGACTTTTCCACTGGGGAGGGAAAGTTTGCAGAAGAAAGGATGGCCAGAAGAAGCCCCCTGAAGCCAACTGAGACATTGTCCAAGAAGACAAGAAGACTCTGGGAGCTGAGAAAGAGGGGAGAGCTGAAGCTGTAGGAGCGGGGATTCGTCTTCACCCTCCCCTCCCCTTAGTTGAGTTCTCGGTTTTGAGCCCCTGAGCCCAGAGCTGCCACCTCGCTGTCTTAATGGTAAGGTGCTGTGAGGTCTGGGAAGCTGCTGGCAGTGTGGGCTGAGGTCGAAGCTGACTGGGAAGGCGTGTGTTTGCAGAGAGAAGGCGACTGGTTTGCCAGTAACATGGGGAGAAACGAGAGCCCCTGGAACTTCCCCTCCTACACATCTGCCTTTGTTCTCCCTTCCCTGAGAAAGGGCTGGCTGCCCTTTGTCAGAGTGAAAGGGCATTAAGTAAAATGTAAAAATATAGAGATATATAAAAAATGAGAGGGCAGAATGTGGCCAGTGGTTTGGAAAGAACAGCACAGTCCTCGAAAGAGGACCTCATTCCCATGGAGAGAGTTGGCAGAGTCAAGTGTGAACCTCAGCCTGAAAATAGTGCCAGAAAGACCCAGTGTCTTCATGGGTTTGCTCTCTCTCCATCTCCATGTCCCCTTTCTGTGTCACCTGTGGGAGGTTGCCCTCCCAGCTTTTCTCAGGCTGTGGGAACCACCCAGCGGCCGCCCAGGGGCTGGACTTCCTGAGCACATCCCTCTCCACCACCTCCTTCTGCCTTTACATCCCCTGTGGACTTGAAACAGCCACAGGGTGGTGGCAGCAGGTGGGCTGAAGGGAGCTGGTAGCTCTCCCTGGGGGGATGCAGGACCTGTCCCAATCCTGTTTCACCTGCCCTTAAAGTCATGGTGGAGAACATTTCACACCCTCCTACAAAGTTTGCCCCAGCTCCTCCTGCTTGAGGATTTATCTCCTGCTGTTCTCTCCTTCTCCATTCAACCCCTTCCAGTACCTGAAGGAGGCCTACAGGAGAGATGGGGAGGGACTCTGGATCAGGGAGGGAAGCCATAGGATGAGGGGGAAGGGTTTTAAGCTGGAAGAGGGAAGACTGAGATGGGATCTTGTGAAGAAATTCTCTGCTGTGAGGCTGGTGAGAGAGCCCAGAGAAGCTGTGGCTGCCCCATCCTTGGAGGGGTTCAAGGCCAGGCTTGATGGGACTTTGAGCAACCTGTCTGGTGGGAGGTGTCCCTGCCCAGGGCAGGGGGTTGGAAGTGGATGATCTTTAAGGTCCCTTCCAACTCGAGCCATCCTATGATTCTATGATTCTAATAGCTTACTGGAAGGCATTGAGCTTCTAAATAACGTGATAAGCTTCTACAGCTGTCCCATAGGCAAAACTCCATGCTTTGCTGGATGTGGCCCAAGGGCTTTGGTGCTTGCTTGGCTCTCAGTCCTGGTGCACTGCCCAGACCGCTGGTGAGCAAGTTGAATCTCCTCTTCCCACCAGGAAGAAGACACCGGTGGGCCGTGGGATCCTGAAGGTCTATTTTGCCACAGTGCCTTCGCTGCCTCTCCTCCTCTGGGTCAACCTTCACGCCGGGGGGCAGGTATTCAAGTTCCCATCAGAGCAATCCATCACGGAAACGAACGTCTTGTCTTGGCTGGAGAAGCTAAAAGCAGGGCTGGAGATTCCCAGCAGTAAGTGGACACGGCGTTTGTAACGTTCCTGAGCACGCACTGTTAGCTCCCCTCTGTTTATGAGAAGATGCTACGTGCAATAAATTGTCTGCCCTGGAATTTAATGATGGAAAAAACTAGCTCTGCTAACTCGAGCTGGAGAAGTACAAAGAGTCCGGCCAGAAGAGACTACCCACGCTCACGAGTTTGCTTTGGGACTGTTTAAAGTTCAGAGCCGAGAGGGAATAGCTCTGAATCGCCATCCCTTCCCCGTGATAATCCCCAAACCTGGCTGCTCTCTCTGGTTCCTGCAAACAGACCTTCTGAAACGCGGCTCGCTCGTAAAAACAAATCTCCCGGCTCCCATCTGTCAGCATAAGAAATAACTGCTCCTAAGGCACCTTCCAGTGGGTTTTTTGGACAGGAAAGGCTAAGGAAGCTGGTGCTTTGTTGTGGTCTATGGGCCATAAGGGGTTGGTTTGTGCCGTGAAGCTTTTCACGGCGTCCCTCCTGCCTTGATCAGCTCCCTTTGGAGGAAGGCAGCAGAGATGTGCCTCTCCTCACATGTTATGTGTAGCCATGGGATGCTACAGGGATGTTGGGGATTGCCTGCTGCGAGCCTGCTCCAGGCTCTGGAGAGGCAGTGGGGTAACTCCACTTGATCATTGGGAGTTTTAAAAGGAGCCTTTCAAAGCAAGTGCTTCCAAAAAGCGTGGTGGGGTAGGACATGTAGGCTCTTGCTGGAACTGAAGACACCATTTCTGACCCAGTAATCGCTGGGAGAACCCCGTGAGCCAGCTGTCCTCCCACACCTTTTCCATTGCCATCAGCAGTGCTGCTAACAGCATCCGGCTGCCATGTAGCACAGAATCATAGCATGGCTTAGGTGGGAAGGGACCTTCCAAGCCCATCTAGTCCAACCCCCCTGCCATGAGCAGGGACATCTTCAATAAGATCAGGAGGTCAGTAGGTCAGTAGGGGTGTCAGAGGGGTGCATTTTGATGCACTCCTAGGACAAGGGGTAATGGTTTTAAACTGAAAGAGATTGAGATGAGATCTGGGGAAGAACTTCTTTGCTGTGAGGGTGGTGAGAGCCTGACCCAGGTTGCCCAGAGAAGCTGTGGCTGCTCCATCCCTGGAGGGGTTCAAGGCCAAGTTGGATGGGGCTTGGAGCAACCTAGTCTGGTGGGAGGTGTCCCTGACCCAGGCCAGGGATTGGAACAGGATGATCTTTAAGGTCCCTTCCAACCCAAACCATTCCATGAATCTGTGATGACTGAGCAGCTCACTGCATGGCCAAGGGCTGTGCCAGCCATCACATCTTCCTTCCTCAGGCTTTTAAGTGCTATGAGCCCTGTCATCAGTCTTAAAAGCATAAATTAAAGAGCATCCTTGTGTAATGGGACCGCTTCCTCCCCCTATAGACAGCAGTCTCCCCTCACTCCTAATGGCATCTCGGTAATTAATGCATAGTCATTAACACCATTATCTGAGAAACCACCCACTTTGGGACAGACCCCAAGTGTCACCTTTGCTGTGAAGACAGAGGGAACCCCCCCACAGCCTTAGGACAGCAGAGTCTTGGCCAGCTCCAGTAAATACCAATGCTGGCTGGTTTAAAATGGGTAGTGGCATTGGTTTTGGAAGAAAGAGGGTGATCTTTAAGAAGGGGGGTTTAATTGCCCACTGAGAGTGCAAAAATGAACCATAATTCCTTCAAAAGGGAAAGCTCTGTGGGGTGGGGTTGCATAACTCTTAATTAACATGGGAACTGTATTTGCTTCTCAGGTACCTTGTCTGAGGAAGACTGGAAACCACCTCTCCCCGCTTACAACTTCCTCCAGATGATGGACATGGCCATGCCCGAGCTCCCCCACCACAATTCCCACCACCACGGGGACCCAGTGGTGCCTGAAAGCCCAGGTGGGGACACCACCATCCGGGAGGAGCCTTCCCAGCAGACTAAGGCGGAGAAAGTGGGGTCCTCTGGGAGGGACCTACGGGGGACAGCCCCCAGGCTGGCTGCAAGGGAGAAGCAGGGCAAGAGACACAGTGAGCTCTGAGAGCCAGGACAGGGAAAGATGTGGGATGATGCCCAGAAAACCTTCTCACTTTCCCAGCCCTCCCTGAGACTTGGCACCGAGGAGAGAAGTGCTGTAAATTCACGGAGAAGAGATAAAACAACCCCTAAACCTCAGTGTGAGTTCCCTGCTGCTGCACATTGGTCCTGCTGTCACTTCTGATGGCAGAATCGTGTCGGGACCCCCTAAACCTTGGACTCCCCCGGGGGCTGGTGGGGTTTTATTTCACATCAAGCACTGAGAGCAGCTCTTGGAGGCGAGTTGCTGCCCAGGAGCTCAGCCCACCCCCAGGCCGAGGCAGGGACAGGGCTGGACGCTCGCCCACACGACAAACAAAAGTCAAGTCAGCACAACCTAATAAACTCTGGAGTTTCTGTATGTCTCACAGCAGGGCTTCGGTGGCCCCCGAGCAGGAAGGGGTGAGTGATTGCAGGATAAAAAATAAAGCACATTTCTCTTCCCCCCCAAGCTCCCTCCCTCCCCTGTACTCACCACCACCCCCCCCCGGGGTTGTAGTAGCGGTTCTACCCGTGTGTGTGTGTGTCGGCCAGCCCCGCTCTCCAAAAGTGATTAAATCTACCCAGCCACCACGCCGAGGTGGGAGGGCAAATGTGCCACCCGTTCTGGGGCTACTTAAACTGGCAACCCCTGGTTTCTGTACCCACTTTGTGAGCGCCTTCATCCTCGGGGGGGAAGGCCCGGGGGGAGGCGGTAAGATGATGGCTGGTTAAAGCGGTTTTATTAGGAAGGTCAGAGCTCAGGTCATCCCAACAGCCACGAATAGCTGGGACAAAAAAAGAATATCTGCCAGCAAATCCCCAGGGCAGGCAGGTTTGGAAGATGGCTTTGCTCAACGCTGGCACTTTCTTGGTTACAAGCCTGTGTGTCTGTGTGTGTGTGTGTGTGTTATTTGCAGCCTCCATTTTTCTTTGCTGTCAGTGACAGCAGTGAGGTTGGTGCTTTCTGAGCCAGAGACGGTGCCAGGGGTGAGGTCTGCAAAAAAAGCCCAGATCTTTGGGAACGAGGGGAGGGAGATGAAGGACAAGTACCAGGGACAGACCCTTCTGAGGTGGGATGGAGCTGCTTCTCATCCCTATCTCCATGGGGAGCGCAGGACCTGGGGAAGGGGACTTTCCAGCTTCTGTCCATCTCCTGGGGACAGGAGATCCCACCTCTGGTGTTCCTTGCTGGAGGAGCTGAGCCTCCAGGCCAGCGTGGTACGTGGGCTGGGGAGAGCCGTCTGCTCAAAGGGAAGCTTTGTCTAATCCCATGACAATCTTCCCACCCCTTTCAATAAACATCTGCTCCATCCCACAGCAGCGCTGAGAGTGCCGGGAGGGTCAGATCCTCCTCCTCCTCCTCCTCTTTATGACTCTAAATTTACTGGGGAGAGGAAAAAAAATTGATGGTAAGGAACTGCTGAGAGCACTGTAGAGTCTATTTCTCATCCCGCAGGCAGCCCATGTGGTTGGGAGTATTTCGAAATGCCCCAAAATAGACCATTAATCCTGGTCTCTCCTCGAAGCCCTTAATTGAAAGGGGCCATTCTTGGACTTAATGACAGGCTTGGAGCCAAAATGTATGTATTTAAAGTAATAAACTGCAGCACGTGGATCAGAGAGCCTTGCCGTGCAGCGGAGCGTTCCCAAGGGAGGGAGTAGGTCAGGGCGCCAAGGGATCCTCCATGAGTTCCCATCCTGTCACAGAATCACAGAATGTCAGGGATTGGAAAGGACCTTAAAAGATCATCTACTCCAATCCCCCTGCTGGAGCAGGAACACCCAGAGCAGGTCACACAGGAACGCCTCCAGGCGGGTTTGGGATGTCTCCAGAGAAGGAGACTCCACAACCTCCCTGGGCAGCCCCTGCCAGGGTTCCCTCACCCTCACCCTGAAGATGTTTTTCCTCATATTTAACTGGAACCTCCTCTGTTCCAGCTTGCACCCATTGCCCCTTGTCCTGTCATTGGATGTCACTGAGAAGAGCCTGGCTCCATCCTCCTGACACTCACCCTTTCCAGATTTATAAACACTAAGGAGGTCACCCCTCAGTCTCCTCTTCTCCAAGTTCAAGAGACCCAGCTCCTTCAGCCTTTCCTCCTGTGGGAGATGCTCCACTCCCTTCATCATCTTGGTAGCCCTGCCCTGGACTCTCTCCAGCAGTTCCCTGTCCTTCTGGAACTGGGGGGCCCAGAACTGGACACCATATTCCAGATGGGGTCTCACCAGGGCAGAGTAGAGGGGCAGGAGAACCTCTCTGGACCTACTAACCACCCCCCTTCTAATCCACCCCAGGATGCCATTGGCCTTCTTGGCCATGAGGGCACAGTGCTGGCTCATGGGCATCCTGCTGCCCACCAGGACCCCCAGGTCCCTTTCCCCTACGCTGCTCTCCAACAGGTCATTTCCCTCCCTCTACTGGTACCTGGGCTTGTTCTTGCCCAGATGCCAGACTCTACACTTGCCCTTGTTCTATTTCATTAAACTTCTCCCCACCCAACTCTCCAGCCTGTCCAGGTCTCACTCCCTTATGCCGCCGCTGCTGCTCCTACAGCGTTGCTTTCCCGCTCAGTGTGGGTGAAATGGGATGTTCAGGCTCCTCGTGGTCTTGAGTGGGGTCGATCTCCATCCACCTTGGCCGCAGCGTGGGGACTGGAGGGGCTGGTGGCCTGGCCTGAGGTGGCTACATCCCTATGGGGGTGCTCCTCCAGCTCTTCGCAACAGAAGCGTCCCTTCCATCAGCAGGGTTTCTGCCAGACGAGGAGCGTCCCCGCTTGGGGAGGGAGCTTGTCACTAGGGGTCAGTGCCACATCTCTGTAAGGGCTGCAAAAAATCTCTGCCTCTCCCAGTACTCCCACTTACTGCTTAAACGGATGCTGGAGCGTTGCCACCATAGCGATAGGGGGACGGTAAGGGCTGCCTGGTGGGGTCCTGCGGGCTTGAAGCGTTCCTTCTCTACAGGCTTCAGCCCCCATGTTGACGGGGGGATCCACCACCTGGGGTTTAGGGTTCCAGGAGCCCCAAGCTGAGCCCAGACAGCAGTTCCCCATAACTGGCAGTGCAGTCACCCGTGGTGACATGGGGAAGGGACACACTTGTCCATATCCCACCGCTGCCACCATCAAACTGAGTGAGCAGTGGTGTTTGCTGAAGCTGCTGACTTTGAGCACTGGTGTGGGTCGGGGTCCTGGACCACATCAGGGCACATGGGGCTGGCTGTGGGTTGGTTGTTTGGCTTCTTTTTTCTTGTTTTTAATTCTAAAGTGTCTTTTTCATTGTGTAGCACAAGGAGACGCGGAGGGAAATCGAGGCGTATCTGTGCCAGGATACGTACGGATAGAGAGGAAATCATAGGGATATTGGGGGACAGTGTGACTGGGGTCCCCATCCCACAGCATGCTTGTTCACTGCAGGGAAACACTCCTAGTTGGTTTTAATAGTCCTGGGTGGGGAAAAATGGGTGCTGTGGGCCACACCAACCCCATACATCATGGCTACAGACTTGGGGACCTGGGGGTTCTGGTTGACAAGCCAGCAGTGTGCCCAGGTGGCCAAGAAGGCCAAGGGCATCCTGGCTTGTATCAGAAACAGTGTGACCAGCAGAAGTAGGGAGGTGATTGTCCACCTGTGCTCAGCACTGGGGAGGCCACCCCTTGAGTCTGGTGTCCAGTTCTGGGCACCTCAGCACAAAAGAGGTCTGGAGGGGCTGGAGCGAGTGCAGAGGAGGGACACGGAGCTGGGGAAGGGCCTGGAGAATAAATCTGATGAGGAGCCATTGAGGGAGCTGGGAGTGTTTAGTTGGAGGAAGAGGAGGCTGAGGGGAGACCTCATCCCTCTCTACAACTGCTTGAAAGGGCATTGCAGAGAGGTTGGTGCTGGTCTCTTCTCACGGGCAATGAGCAATAGAAGGAGAGGGAATGGCTGCAAGCTGCAGCAGGGTAGGGTTAGGCTGGCCATGAGGCAAGAATTCTTCCCAGCAAGAGTGGTCGGAGCCTGGACTGGGCTGCCCAGGGAGGTGGTGGAGTCCCCATCCCTGACTGTGTTTCAGAGTAGATTGGATGTGGTGTTGAGGGATCTGGTGTAGGGGAGAACTTTGTAGAGTGGGGCTGATGGTGGGATGTGACAATCCCAAGGGTCTTTTCCAACCTGAATGATTCTAGGATTCCACGATTCTAAGAAATATTCAAGGGGTGTTTATGGCCTTGAGAGAGGAGCAAAGGAGATCTCTGGACCCAGGAAGGGGCAGCATAAGGGAGTGTGTCCCACCAGGTTTGAGGAGGTGGATGCCATCCTGCTGCTCAGCAAAGCATCGATCGCAGGGGCCTGTGTGTGGGTCTCGGCACACACTGATGCTATCAGTTCCTTTTAATTTTTCTCTTTTTTTCAGCCATTTTAACAGCAAAAGACACATCTGTTTGGGTGAAACCACAGCTCTGGCTCCTTAGACGAGGCTGGTCGAGGTGCAGGCTGGGCTGAAGAACATTTCCTGCGAGATGCAGTGCTGCAGACCGAGCTCTCCTTGTTGATGGAGCTTTTATGTGGGCTCCACGCCAAAGGTGGACATTGGCATGGGCCTCCTGCACTTCAGGAGGCTTTTAGGGGGTGTTTGACTGCCAGGGGTTGATCAGAAGATAAAATGATGGTGCAAGACACACACACACACATAAAAGAAGGATTACGTGCTTGTCCCGGAGAGCAAACTGATGTAAATTACTGAGAAAAACGAGGAGGGTGAAGGACAAGTCTTTGTGGTGGAAGGCTGTTCTCAACCCACCCTGGGCCACTGGTGGACAACAGTCCCTCCCAGTAAGCCTCGCTCCATGGCCAGGCTCTCGCCTGGCTCTGCCGTAAGGATGCAGCTTCGGGAGGGTGGAGGAGGAGGCTGTGGGAGGGAGGAGGTGGGAGAGGGCATTTTCCCCAGGAGGGAGATGCTGCCAGGCAGGAGCGGGGGCATGGGAAGGACACATCTGCCTGTGCACAGGCAGCTGCCACGCCAGCGATTCCTGGCAGCACTGCCAGGATGCGGAGCAGGACATAGACCTGGTGGGCTGGCTTGTGTCTCCTGGGCTCCTTGGTGCCTGGCGCTACATGGGAACAGGGGCATCTGGCAGGGCTGGGGGACGGTAGGGACCAGTTGGTCCATCCCATCTGGCGGTTCAGGCTGGCAGATGCTTTTCCTGCCACCACCCAGCAGGGCAGGTTCCTCTCCAGCACAGCTTGGCCACCCTCCCTGCTATGGGGCACCCTCCCCTGCCACGGGGCCCTGTCGGCAGGGGACAGAGTGGTGGCCAGGGCTGTTTGCCTGGGGTTGCTGGGTGAGGCTGGTCTCCTGCCAAGGCTTCCTTGAATTGCCATGGGCAGGCAGATGGCCAGACTTCAGTCCACCCTTGGGGGCATCTCATTTTACAAACCATCCTGGTAGCCTAGGGCTGTGATCCTCATGCCCTTGGCCGTACCTGAGGGGATGGGAGAAAGGTCCCATGGCTTGGTGGTGTATGGGGTGGTCCATCATCTCCAGCAGGTCCCCCTGTCCGGTCCCAAACCGGTTTCTCCAGCCTTGCTGCCTGCCTATGTGGGGCTGGGAGAACGTTGCTGAGGAATCTGGAGACAGAGAGACACAAGATGGTCCAGGGGTGGGACGGGAAGCAGTTGGTGCCATATTGGCATGGCTGGAGGTGGCAGAGGAGCAGTGCTGGGGAAGGGAGGGTGCTGGGGCAGGATGGAGCTGGGATGTGAGATAAGGGATAGCGGATGGGCAGGATGGGTTTCCTCATTGCATAGCATGGTTCTTCCGCCTGGCTCTTCCATTGCTAAAAATACAGCTGTGCTCCTGGGACAGGCCCAGGGCAGGTACCTGCTGGACCCAACCCCATGCTGCCCATGGTAGCTTTTGGGGTGGTTGCAATGGGGTTTCCATTCCTTCTGCCCCATGATCAGCATGGGCAGGGGTTAGGTCCCAAGGTCACCTCTGGCTCCATCCTCCTGGAGCTGGGTATTGGTATGGAGCCAGGACAAGCATCCCAACCAGCTCCTTCCCAAATGCCTTCTCTTTGTATTTTCCCTTCCCAGCAGAGAGGTGATCCATCTCCAGCACCTTCTTCTGGGACTACAACCCAGCTAGGGCATCCTGCTCTGTCCCCAAGCTGGGTGATGTGGGTGTCCACGCAGGGACCTTGCACCTCCTGCTGCTGGTCCCTCAGGGTGACCCTCACACCCAGTGAGTGTTGCCGTAGACCGTTCTGGAAGAACTAGGCAACCACAACGGACCATCCCATGGCAATCCCTCCACGGTGGGTGAGAGCCAGCAGGAATCCCTGGGCTTCCATGGGGCTGGGAAGGTGGCACGTCCCCCGGCGCCACGTCGCTGGCTCCATTGTTCATTGTTCCCTCTTGGCTGGTTGGAACTGGCGTGGGGACAGGAAGCGATAAGGGGAGAGAGGGCACCGCTCCGGTTCCTGCTCTCT
Source organism: Jacana jacana (assembly GCA_013400555.1). Taxonomy (NCBI): domain Eukaryota; kingdom Metazoa; phylum Chordata; class Aves; order Charadriiformes; family Jacanidae; genus Jacana; species Jacana jacana. The sequence goes on from VZTM01037491.1 coordinate 39,888, forward strand.
GGCAGGTTATTTTCCTCCCCCATCGGACCTCTCCTTAGGTAAACTCGGCGTTTCACCTCCCGTGGAGCTGGCTTTGCTCTCCTGCACTCATCCAGCACGGCACGGGGCCTGGGGGAAAAAAAACCACCACGGCTCTATTAATAACCCAGGGAGTTGCCAAATCCCTTCTGTGTGTTGAAAGAACGACGGTGGCTGCAATACCGTGATTCAGCCCTCGGTGGTAAGACACAGGCCGGTTCCTCATGCTGGGATGGTTCCCAGCTTTGCTCCAGCCCTGAAGGGCAATGCTCTGCTCTCTGGTGGGGTGGGGAAGGGCCTTTGCTCTGTCGGTTGGGGATTTCTTGGCTTGCTTGCAACACAAATAGTTGTATCGCTAAACTCGGTGTAGTTCCTCTCCGTTGGCAGCTGCCCACGTTCACGGGCTGGACTCACTCTGCCCATGGTCCAACAAAGAGTGAAAGCCAGGAGTGAAAAGCCATGGTGTCCCTGCCCAAGCCTTGCTTCATTGCTTCAAGGCCAGGCTGGATGGGGCTTTGTGAAACCTGGTCTGGTGGGAGGTGTCCCTGCCCAGAGCAGGGGGATTGGAACTGTGTGGTCTTTAAGGTCCCTTGCAACCCAAACCATTCTGTAATTCTATGAGAGGTCCTGTCTAGAGGAGAGTGGACAGCAGAGCCCCTCGGTGCAGTCCTTGGAGCATCTTCTCAGACCCCTTTTTAGTTTTAAGTCTCAGGGTCTTCCCTCCTGCAGCTGGGCTTGTGAGTGACCCATGTTGGGGAGTGGGAGCTTTGGCTGGCTGGGATATTCTGGGGAGAAGTTCTGGGTGACTCACTATGCACCCTGGACCTGCTGTGAGGACATGGGTGGGAGAAGTGCTCCACTGGGGATAGGTGGGATCCTGGACATGGAGGAGGTACCATGAGAAGGATGCTCCAGCTGAGAGAGTTCAGCCTGGCGTGGCAGAGAGCAGAGGAGGGAGCCCCAGCTGCGAGTGGGACTGGGCACTAAAACTAAGGCAAATATTTGGAAAAGCAGTTATTGCCCCAAAATAACTGCAGATGCTTTCAGGAGCAAAGCTAGAACAATGTCCACGGGCAGCAGCCAGACTCCCCTGGGCCAGGGCTGCTCCCAGCAGCGTGGGGGACAGAGGTAAGGCAGGGACATGGCCAGTGCCTGGGACAGTGTGGGTGGTCTTGGGGGGGGGAGGGGGGCTTTTTTTTTTGTCTGAGCTTTTTGGAGACACTCCATCCTCATGGAGCTGGCAGCTGAGGTGGTGAAAAACAGCCTCTCCTCCCTTGTTGGCACATGGATGCTGAAATGTGGATACCAGTATCCAGACAATCTCCTTGTTTGCTCACAGGAGGCAGCACTTTTAAGTTCAAATTCAACCTCTCTGTTGAACATCGGGCCAGGAGAAGATATTTAAGAGCCTAAAGGGCTTAGCAACAGCCTTAGGCGGGGGTCCCTGTCCCCAGGGTCCTGCCCAAACTTGAGCTCAACGAGGCTGGAGCCAAGGCAACGGCTCAGCCTCACGGTTGGGGCCACCAGATGTGCTGATGGCAACTGTCTGAGGGCAACCACGGGACAGCAGGCACAAGCCATGACTCACCAGCCAGCATATTGCATCTTTGCAGTGCAGGGCAGCCTGTTGGCTTCCCTCTGGGTTTGCAGGTCTCCAGGGGAAAGTGAGGTGAATGAGTCACCCTGCCAAGTGCAGAGATTTTTGACCCCATGATGAGACATCAGCCTGGTGTCCAGGTCACCTGGGAACTGAGCCCTGAAGTGGCAGGAAGGGGACCATCCCTTCCCAGTGCTTGAGCTGCCTGATTCCCCAGTGGACTGTGCATTGTGCTGGGGACAGGAGGGCACTGGGGTGGCTCATGGGGACATGGGAATCCTGGCAGAGTCACTTTGATGACATATTTCCACTTGAGAGCCAGTGTGACAACCACAGGTTTCAACTGTGCTTCCTTGCCAAGCACCCAGGTGGCCCCAAACCTTGTCCTCATGTCCCCAGTTCACTCACCATCCCCAGCAGCAGCCAAGCCAGGCGACCCTGGGATGGGACGTACAGGAAGCGCTGGCAGTGACTGTCACATTGCTGCCACCAGAGACCTCTCTGGGGTGGGATCCCCAGTGCTCGGACTGGGCAAACGGGGATGTCCCTGGGAGCGAAGCAGGTCAGAACAAAGCTGGGCCAAGCCGTGGAGAGTGAAATGAGAGGGTAGGAGAGTGATTCAGGCTGTGTCAACCCAGGGCAGTGCTGCCCCAGCTGGAGGAAACCCCGCTTGATTCATGGCTTGGGAAGTCTTGTGGCTTACGGGGACCGCGGTGACCCAGCGATGCCACCCCACAGCGGAGAGGACTCTCGGTGACAGAGCACGGCCAGATGCCAGCGTCTCACTGCAGCAAGGCACGAAGGTGCCAGGGGTGACGCACATGTCCCTGAAATGATACACGAGCTGAGGGAAAGTTGGGATTTTTTCACCAGGAGGGATTTCTCTCTCCGTATATCTCGGCCAGGAGCAACAGCACAGTCCATTTTAAGCACTCAGCTCCAGCTGGGGTGAGGTCTCGGATATTCCACTTTATCTCTGCAGCCTGATTCCCAGGGAACAGGAAAGGGCTTCACAACACAACCCTGCTGTCCCTGATGCCCCCTGGCAAAGCTTCAACTATTCCCCTGGCAAGCCACGTCCCGCGGTACCGGAGGAGAGGGGCCAGCTGGCTGCTCTTCCTGGCTTTTCCCCCGTGCTGACAGCCCCAGAGACCCAGCACTGCTGCTGGAGGAGGGGGGGGGGGGGCCTGGGAGGACACTCCACAGCATCCCCTGTCCCTGTGAGGTGGGTTTCCCATCCCTGGCCAGACCCCAGGCTTCTTGCTGCGGAGTTGGTGGTCCCTTTGGAAAGTGGGGGGCAGGAGAATTCAGAGGGGCTGGGTTGGTGACTGCTGGCCATGGCCAGCTGAGGTTGCTCTGACTTGCCCTGTCCTTGGACTCATTCCCTAAATCTCAGCTAGTGTCTGCTGGTGGAGACAAGCTACAAAGATACCTTCAGCGTGAGCCAGCAGGGCCGGTTTTACATTCCTCTCCCCAAAGTAGATCTATGCGTTTAAGGAGATGAATTAAACCCATTTAATCACAACCCTCCTGCTGCCCCTTTCCTTTGGACTTCCTCAGCTTCCCATGGTTTTTCTCTGGAGGAACACGCCTCTAAAAATCCCAAGGATGGTAAAAAATCAAGTCATCAGCAGAGAGCCCTGCTCTCCTCAATCCCATACCACAGGTATTCCCTGATGGACCATGGGACCAGCCTTCAAGCAGAAAAATGTCTTATTTTACCTAGCCCAGTCCCCCAGTCTGGGCTCACTAGAGCTGTCCCAAAGCCATGGGCACATTAATATCCCCTGGTCCCTGCACCAACATGAGGTTACTGAGACCCAGCTGCCCCAGCTCTTCGCCCATCCGCTGCTCCATATCAAGGGTAGGAGGTATTTTCCTTGGACTTAACAGAAAGGTCCCCTCTGTTTTCCTGCCCAAATAGAGAAAGATATTTTTTCACTCTTCTCAGCCTGCAAAATCCAGCTGTCAGCAGGCTGATGACGCTGCTGTCATCGTTTTACTCTTGTCAAATCTCAGTTCTTCCTAATTGCTCCTTGCTTTCCTGGCTCTTGCCTTCTCGTGGTGACCTCTGCCTGTCCCATGAAACTCCAACACCCTTCTGTGTGGGTCTACGTGGCTTTTTCCAAACCACAGTGGGCCCTTGGTCTGGGCTGGGGCTGACTGAGGGGTCTCATGGACCAGGGCTGGACATGGCACAGAGCTATGGGGTGACAGGGAGTTTTCAGCTGACTCCTTGTCCCCCTCCATCCTGGCTGTCCCCTGCTGTGCCAGGCCCTGGGATGGGGCTCCTGGTGGGAGACATCCCTGATCCCCCCTTGTCACTTCAGTCCCCCTATGAAGACAGGGATGCCCCCCTGCAAGATCAGGGACCCCCTATAAGGACAATGGTACCCTACAAGGCTCTTAGACCCTCTGCAAAGATGAGGATCCCACAATGACCTCCTATGAGGACAAGGGCACCACAGGACACCCCTGAAAGCAAAAGGAACCCCTGTTAGAACAATGGTATCCTGCAACGGGCTTAGACCCTCTGGAAAGGTGAGGACCCCTAAATTACCTCCTACATGGACAGGGATACCACACAAAAGGACATGGAGCCCCTGTAATGACTATGGTACCATACAAGGGGCTTAGACCCTCTGCAAAGATGAGGACCCCACAATGACCCCCTACAAGGACAGAGATCCCCCCACTATGAGAATAGGGATCCCTGTGCCAGGATAGGGACCCTACAGTGACCACCTTAAAAGGACAAGGACTGCACAGGAGCCCCCTGCAAGGATAGGGACCTCCCAGGAGGGCAGGGTCTGCTCTGCAAGGATGGGGACCCCAAAGGTGTCCTCTGTGAGGTCTGCTGCTCCAGTAGCTGTATGACCCCATGGACTGCCAGTGCCCTTCCACTCCCAGAAAGGCACCAGTGAGTCCAAGCAAGGGGAAAGGGCAATTAAATAGGATTTTAAAAATGCACCAGGCACTGCTTTGCAAAGACAAGTCTCAAAGCAAACACAGCCACAAGGAGAAATCCTTCCCAGCTTAATGCATCCTTCTAAAAACACAGAATGACTTCAGAAAAATGTGAGAAAACACGAGCTGCTCTTTCCCCGTGAGAGGAAAAAAAATAAAGCAAAGCAGCAACGGGATGGTGTCTGCTGACCAGACCTGTGTCCTTGTCCTGGCAGGGGACAGGGACAGGGACTGCACTCCCAGGGCCTTTGGGTGGGCTGGATGGAGGTGGAGGGGAGCATCAGCAGCGGGTGCCCCTGAGAGCGTCGCTGGATTGCCCGGGAGGAACTGATCTCCTTTAAAAAGTTGTCAGAGGCTGAATATTCCCTGGAAGGCTCCCAAACGCCCCGCAGAAGGGACGTGCCTCACCAGGGCCCTTCAGCTCCCTCTCACAGAGAGATTATTGATTATGAACTTTGCAAATCCTCATGGTTTATTCTAATAATTGCAGTACACTCATCACCGTAATAAATAATTAAGAGAATCAAGAGCCTCTTGCGTAACTATGCGAGAAGTGCTTGGCATCGTGGCCGTTTGAAGCTGAGCCCAGTTTCTCCACCACGGTGCAGCTGTAGCTGGTGCTGGTGGGAAGCACTGGCAGGAAAATAGAATCATGGAACGGTTTGGGTTGGAAGGGACCGTAAAGATCACCTCATTCCAACCTCCTTGACCTGGGCAGGGGCACTTCCCACTAGATACCAGGTTGCTCCAAGCCCCGTCGTCCAACCTGGCCTTGAACCCCTCCAGGGATGGGGCAGCCACAGCTTCTCTGGGCAACCTGGGCCAGGCTCTCACCACCCTCGTAGCAAAGAAGTTCTTCCCTAGATCTCACCTCAATCTCCCCTCTTGCAGTTTAAAACCATTCCCCCTTGTCCTATGGCTCCCCTCCCTGACCCAAAGTCCCTCCCCATCTCTCCTGGAGCCCCTTGAGGGACTGAAAGGGGCTTGAAGGTCTCCCCAGAGCCTTCTCCAGGCTGAACCCCCCCAACTCTCTCATCCTGTCTCCACAGCCCTCCCAGCATCTTTGTGGCCTCCTTTGGACCCGTTCCAACAGGTCCATGTCTGTCTTGTGCTGAGGACTCCAAAGCTGGACACAGCACTCCAGGCGGGGTCCCAAAAATGCCGTGCCTGGGAGGAAGAACTGGCACCCATGCTCTGCTTTGCACAAGCAGCTCCACTAAGTAGGAGACTCATGAGTAATCCGTCCTGGGAATGATGCTCGGAGGGAAGGACCTCTCTTGGGGGTAACCAGCTGCTTGAATCAGCAGATATCCTGCCCTGGGTTTCCTGGAATTTGGGTTTGACCCTTGAACCCCTCTCAGACTTGTCAGGGGATCTGCATTTTGGTGTCCCAAGATGTCTCCAGCCCTCCCGGCAGCTGGAAGCCTCTGGCTCCCCAAGCTTCATGTAGGAAGGGCTTGGAATTTTAGGCTGATTTAACTCCTAGAACTTGGGAGGGCAAAAGGCAATGACCTAGGGGCTGATGGTAAAGTACTGCCCGCAGAGAAACCTTCTGAGCACAGCAACTTCTGATGGTTAAACACACCAGGACAGGGCCTGGAAGCCTTTCCCCTGTCCCTTGTCCCCTGTCCCCACCCTAGCTTGCAGAGCTGCAAGAGGTTTTGCAGAGGCTTCATGCTCTTTCTTATCCACAACATGGACATGGTCCTGCAGCAGAAAAAATGAGGTGCAGTGATGGCCTTACTGGGAACAGCCCCAGGGGACAGGGAGATGACTGGGACAGCGATGACCCAGGGTACTGGAGGAAGCAGGACTCTCGCAGGATGCAAGAGGTTTCCAAAACTGATGCCACCACTCCAAAACACTGAGAAGCTTCCTCCAGAAACCCCATGGACCACTCAGCAGAGTCCCCCAGCCAGCTCACTGCCTTCCCCAGGTGCTGGATGGGCACCAGTTTGCTGGAAGTGACTGCTGAGGACTCGTCCTCGTGGAGTTATGGGCTGGTCCGACCTCCACAAGACCCTCGGCGAGTCCTCACATCTGTAAGCGAGCATTTCCCAGCCCCGATTGGATGAAATAAAGGTCTTTAGCAGAGGAAATAGCATCTGCTCATGACAAATAAATGTTCTCTGGTGTATACATCCACTTGGCATGATAAACTCCATCACGCTCAATTAGCTGCGTGGCCAAAAGCTCTAGTAGCACGAATGTCCGGGGATAAACACAGGCGACCAGAACAGCCCGGGAATGGCTTCTTGTAAACACAGTCACTTCTCCTTTTAAGTCTGTTCAAAACGCTGTCTGCTTTGATGTTTCACATCTGTCCTGGTCAACACCATCTCCTCCTGTCCATCCTCCCTCCCCACCTATAGAGAGATCAAGCCTTGTCCCTGTGGCAGGATATTGGGCTCATAAATGGCATCCTTAGTGGTTTTTATCCATCCTGATTGTGCCAGCCACTGCTGGGGTTGCTTATTCAGCATCTCCTAGATGGTTTATAGAATCATAGAATGCTTCATGTGGGAAGGGACCGTAAAGACCATTCAGTTCTAATCCCCCCTGCCCTGGGCAGGGACACATCCCACCAGACACCAGGTTGCTCCAAGCCCCATTGTCCAGCCTGGTCTTGAACCCCTCCAGGGATGGGGCAGCCACAGCTTCTCTGGGCAACCTGGGCCAGGCTCTCACCACCCTCACAGCAGAGAAGTTCCTCCCCAGATCTCATCTCAATCTCCCCTCTTTCGGTTTAAAACTCTTCCCTCTCATCTTATGGCTCCCCCCCCGATCACAAGTCCCTCCCCATCTCTCCTGGAGCCCATTTGGGGACTGGAAGGGGCTTTAAGGTCTCCCTGGAGCCTTCTCTAGGGCTTCTAGTGCTGAAATTGCAGTGCAGGTGATAACAAAGGGAGCAGATTGGTGAGGATGCTGGTCCTGGAGCAGGTTCGGGGATGGCGATGGGCTCTATGAGCTCCAGGGGTTTCTCTCACTGGTATTTTGATGCCTGTAGGAGGAGGGTGAGGAGGTGAGCAGGGGTGCTGTGCATCAATCCTGCCCCCTCCCCAGCATCCCAGCTGAGCAAAAAGTCATGCTTTAAAAAAAAAAAAACAGCTAAGGGCGGGCTTGCTGGGAAAAGCCTGTCTGGAGAGCTTTGCACGTTGATGGGTGCTCTTTAGAGAGAAATCCGCAGAGGGTGAGGATGAGGAACGGCTCCACCAGCCCCTGTGGGCACCTCCAGGCTCCTCTCAGCAGGGCAAGGTGGTGGCAGCACAGGGTTGGCTGCGGGGAGGGAAAGCTGAGCCAGAGCAGGGACCTTTCATGGCTGTGAAAGCTGCTGGAGGGAGGCAGTAGCTTCTGAGGCAGAGGCCATCTCCAGCCCTGGCTCCCCTTTTTATTTGCTTTATTAATATATTTAAAATTTTTTATTTATTTTTTTTTACTTTCCAAGGGCCTCGGGGGGGAATGGCCAGGGCAGGGATGAAGCTCCCATGCTGGGAAGAGATGCCTCCCCAGAGCAGAGAGGGGAAACTGAGGCTGAGAAAGGTCACGTGCCGGACTCGTAAGGGCTGGTTTTGACCACGACAAGACCTCGTTCACAAGTGGCTGCTCGGAGAAACAAGACTTTGCAGGTGGTTTTCTTGGGGTTTTGAGTTGCCACATGTTGGGGGCTTTTTTTTGTTTGCTTTTTTGTTGTTGTTTATCTTCTTTTTAAGAAGGTTTCCATTTCAGCCACATTTCGTTTCAGCTGCTGGAGCGGCTCAGAGGGAACTGCAGCGAAACCAGAGCTGGGGGTGGGGGACACACCACCGCTTTCAGCCCCCAGGCCTGAGACCCAAGGGACACTACACGGGTTTATGGTCTGACTGGCTGGGAAATGACCCTGGGGACCTTCACTCTCCTCCTCACATGAGCTCAGCTCACCAGGTCGCTAATGAGGCCCCGTTTTTCACTAATTACTGGGGTTTGCAGGCGAGGTCGCTGCCTTCAGCACACGGGGCAGGGAGGTGAATGATCCGTCAGGCCGAGCGATGCCTCGTAACCTTGATGGCCTTTTCAAAAGCCAGGTGCTTGACATGAGTTTGACACCGTTTGGTCTCCTGTTTTTGAAGCTGTAGATGGCTTTGGGAATGCCACCAGCCCTGGCAGAAGGGTGGCATTTCCCTGTGGATTTGGTGGGCCCGGATGTTTCCACATTTCGGGGAAATCCGGTTAAAAAAAGCAGCTCATTGTGAGAAGCCCTGGAGGCTTCCAGGAGCCTCCCTGAACACGTGCCCACCTCAGGCTTCTGAGCAGGGAGACATGGTGTGTCCTGTCCCTTCCAAACCTCTTGTGGTGGCTCTGTCCCCACGGCAAAGCATCGAGAAAGCGTGGTCCACCCCTCACCACCAGCATCTCCCACTCTGGGAAAGGGCAACATGCCTCCCAAGAGGGACAAGCGAGAATATATAGCATCACCATGTCTCATCTGGATGCTCTTAAGGCAGAGGACTTTCTCCACGGGGGAAGTGCCAGCCCCTCCCACCCACCATGGGTACAAACAAACCAGGGGTGACCTTGGACGGCTCGCTCCTTCCCTCAGCAACTGTATTTTTAGCTCCATGGCCTGGTTGAATTTGTAAAACTTTCCCTCCTTGTGTTTTCAATCAATTGTGGATCAGACCCGAGCTCTGGCTGGATTTTTCCCAGCCCAAAGGTTGGTTTTCCTGCAGAGGCACATCCTGTGGCTGGATGGAGAAGACCCTGGGAGGAGGGTGTCTCTGCTCCCCCTGGGCTTTCTCTTCTATGTGTCTTTTGGCTCCAGGATGGCTTGGGGCCAGTAGGGATGCAGTGCTGCCCTCGACATCCCTGGTATATTCCAGCACCCTCCCGGGACATGCCTGGATCCAGCTGTGGGGAGAAAGGGGCTCGTAAGAGCTGGCGGAAGCGGGAGGGCTGTAACTCTGACCCATATTAAAGAATATCCAATCACAGAATTGTCATGGTTGGAAAGGACCTCTGAAATCACCAAGTCCAACCATACACAAAACCACAACCCACTCCCCCTACAATCTCAGGCACCAGAGCATGCCCTGAAGTGCCACATCTACACATGGCTTAAACACCTCCAGGGATGGTGACTCCACCACCTCCCTGGACAGGCTGTTCCAGTGCCTGACCACCCTCTCAGCAAAGTCATTCTTCCTAATATCCAGTCTGAACCTCCCCTGCTGCAACTTCAGACCATTTCCTCTGCTCCTGTCATTATTCATTTGGGAGAAGAGGTCAGCACCCACCTCTCTACACCCTCCTTTCAGGTAGTTATAGAGGGCAAGGAGGTCTCCCCTCAGCCTCCTCTTCTCCAAACTCAACATGCTTAGTTCCCTCAGTTTCTCCTCGTATGACTTGTTCTCCAGACCCCTCACCAGCTTGGTGGCTCTCCTCTGGACACGCTCCAGCACCTCAATGTCCTTCTCATAGTGAGGGGCCTAGAACTGAACACAGCACTCGAGGTGAGGTCTCACCAGTGCCCAGTACAGAGTGACCATCACTTCCCTACTCCTGCTGGCCACTCGTTCCTGATACAAGCCAGGATGCCATTGGCCTTCTTGGCCACCTGGGCACACTGATGTCTCATGTTCAACCAGCTGCCCACCAGCACCCCCAGGTCCTTTTCTGCTGGGCAGCTTTGCAGCCACTCTGCCCCGAGCCTGTATGAGGTTGTTGTGACTGAAATGCAGGACCTGGCATTTGGCTTTATTGAACCTCATCCCATTGCCCTTGGCCCATTGATCCAACCGACCCTCAAGCAAATAATCCTCTTATTGGCATCAGCTCCCGAAGCCACAGACAGGTACCAGGAAGGGACAAAGACCTGGGGGAGTGCCAGGAACCAGAAAACCCCCCAGACAGCCAAAATGGCAGCAATTCAGCCATTTCTGGGGGCAACTCAGTTGACTTCAGAGACTTCACCCCCTGCAAGGTTGAACTGAAAATCCAGGATGAAAAGGATACAGAAAATGTGTCTGTAGAGAGGTAATTCTACCACAGTCTTGCTTCTTTCCAGGTCTCGTTCCTCTCATGAGGAATGGGTCTCGCTCTAGGTCTCGGTGTTGGGTGGTAGGGTTGGATCTTCTGCCTGTGATGCTTGGGGTACCCCAGCAGCCTTCCTGGAAAGGGCTGATACCCTCATTTACTGCACTCTAAGGTAAAATACAGCCTGATTTACACTGCAAGCTCTTCCCTCCGGGGATGCTGTAGGATGGTTTTAGTTCCTGGTGACCAAAAAGGGACCTGGTGAATCCAGGGAAATGGAAAACATGGGGTGACCTGAGGGACCCAGAGGAGCTGGAAAGGTTTCACCTCAGTAAGTGGGGAAGCAGAGACTCAAAACCAGCTGCAAAAGCAGAAGGTGGCTACGGTAAAGGCAAATGCTTCTCCTCTTTTCCCCGTGCTCGAGCCATGGGGAATTGCCGTCAGCTCCGACATCCGATGACAAGGTAAGCCCTGTCACCGCTGCAGGGCTGGTTTGGGAGCCAAGCCGTACCATCTTCCTTTCAGTCACTTCCTTGCCTAATTTATTTAATCCAGTTTAATAGCTCTCATGCCGCACACCCTCCTGGAGCCCGGGGAGATGTGGGCTGGCTGCCCGTTCTCTGCCCGGAAACTCAGCCGTCTTGGCAGGGCAGCTGCCTCCCTCCTGCCTCTCCCCACCATGTCCCCCACCCAGGGACATGCTTTCCTTACAGCCTCCCAGGGGAGAGGACCAGCAATCCCAGAGGGGATCTGGAAGGATGCTGGGGCTCGGGCACAGCACCGCCCGCAGCACTTCATAGAATCAGGGAATGGTTTGGG
>VZTM01037499.1:0-20309 GCA_013400555.1 Jacana jacana
GATTCTATGATTCTATGAATGCAAGACTTTCATCCTTAAAATAAGGAAAATAGCCACCTCTTTACAAGTAGGGGGGAAACTGATGCCTATGGTTGTAGTATGAGGAAATATTTCACTGTAATCTAAACTAGAACTTAAAAGCAACAACAACAAAATAAAGCTCAAGAAAAACTGCATCTGTTATATTAGCACCTTTTTTTCCTCTTTTTTTTTTTTAATACAGTATGGCAGCTCTGTGCGAGCCTGTTCTTTCTATGACACAGTCATAGAAATCTGTGACTGCTCATGTTGTAACAGAGATGCTGGCCCCTGGACCATCTTTGCCCTTTGGGCATTGCAGAGCTGCTGGCCCCCCATCTCAGTGCTGCTGTGACAGGGGCTCCCAGCAGCACCACTAGAGCCCAGCAGCCAGCAGCACCTCTCCCCTGGGTTCTTGGCCAAGGCAGTCAGTCTACAGACACTGGAGGTGATTAGACACATTCTTGTTTCAGAGGAGGAGAAGGAGGAGGATGAGGCTCAGCAGCACAGCCTGTGCTCCTGTGATGCTCAGCAAAGCCAGCAAGGAAGGTTGTATAGGTGGAAGACAAAATGCCATGGTTTTTCAGTTCTTGCAGGATCATAACAGTCTTCCTGAGCAAGAGATATTTAGGCAGATCTACACTCAAGCTAAGCACAGGCATAAAGGCCAGGAGTGAGGCTGCATATTTTGCTCAGCATTGTGATATCTGGATTTCATCACACCACCTCTGCTTTATTTCTCCTCTGCTCTGAGTTCAAAGCACCAGTGAATGCAGAGATGAGAATGCTACTGCAACTTCAGTTTTTTATAGTATATAGCGATTAGTATAATAACTTGATAAAATTCCATCAGCTGCAATTGGGTCTTTTGGTGATGTGGCAGTTCTGGATCAGATCTGCCGAAGGCTAGTGGGACACCAGTAGTGCTTTCACAACCTAAAGGACTGCCACAGAATCACTTATCTACATTAAAAGCCATTGGCATCTTCAGGATAATGTTTTCTTTCATTTCTTCTTCATGGCTAAACAAAAAGTTCAGCCATGGCATGTTAGAAATACAATGAATGCAATTTAGTTTAGACCCAGTTATTAAGATAATTAACTTCTGGCTGAAGCAAACAAGGAGGAATCTCACGTGCTGTCTGAGGAAGATCAGAAAAAAATTTACAAACTCCACCACACCTCAGATGTGATTGCACAAGCAAGTATAACTCTCACATGGTAATTTTTAATATACTTTTCTAGAAAAATCAGTAATTAGAAGGGATTTTCTTCTTATTTTGAAAAAGAAATCGATATTTGTTGGTGCAGTGGGGAAAAAAAGAAAACCACAAGAAGAAATTATACAGTTTGTGTTTAACTTAGGCCACTTTCTCGGAGTTAAATTATCAGGTGACCAACTTGCTGAAGGATGGGCCAGACCCATAAAGAAAGAGATCATTTACAGGCTCCTGAAATTCTATTCCATTAGCAGCAGATGGTAAACACAAATATAAAAAAAATATCTTTTTTTTTGCCAGTACATTTGATACTGCCTCTTTAACGTTTTACAGAGCTGCTGCACATGTCAGACTTTCCAGAGGAAAGAGCTAAGCTAAATCAGCAAGTTTGCTAGACAGGCATTCTGTAACTATATATGGATTTAAACAGAAACATAAGCCATGGGAAGCTCGAGTAGGAATATTTCACAGCTATGAATTAGCAAGAACTAATTGAGCTTCTTTCTATGAATGGATGTGACCAGAGATTTGAGGCAAAAATTGATTTATCCGACTGGAAAGTGAAATTGAGTCGTGTGCCTTGGCTACTCTGCAGGTGGGTGAGTGGGACCTGCACCTTCCCTGCTACCCACATTTCAGCATTCCCAGCCCACCAAAAAGAGACCTGCTTAGGAACAGTGGTTGGTTTATTGATCAACTCTGCTGAGCACTCAAAATACATTTTAAAAGTAACAGCTCTGAAAGAGTTCAGTTGCTTTCTGGAAAAGCTGTGGACTGTTTAGACATATAATTAATGTAGTCTTGCACTCATGGAAACTTGGCCCTTCTGCTTGGGATGGTTTTGGCTAAGGGTGTGTTCTTGCTGCTTATTTTTTTTAAGGAAGGAATGGCTTGTTATTTATTGCTGAGCAAAACAGCAAGAGCTATTAATATTGTAGTGGTGACAGAGAAGGCGTTTTCCCAGTTTGCTGTTCTTTTTTCTCTTTCCCTTGAAGTGTTTGTTCTCTTTCCATAAACAGATGCAAACAGTCCAAACGTTTCCTGCAAAATAAGGGCAGGGAGTACAAAGTAGCAATAGTGGGGTTATCTTCCCGATGAAAAGACATATTTTATTGTATGTCTGCACGCATCAAAGTGTAAAAATTGAACCTAGACAAGTTTCTGTGCAAAGGTGTTTGCCTGCAACCAGTTTTATGCTGTGCTGCATAAAGATGACAGGTATTCAGGCGTGACCTGGTGAAGCAGAAAGTTTTTTGTCTCCTATCTCCCCAGCTATGCCATATAATGCTACTTTTTTCTCTGAGACTCACAGCTACAAAGCCCTTTTGTGAGTATTGGTGGCAGTGGTGCTGCCCTGGCCTGAGAGCAAGAGCTCTGCAGGAGATGGGGATGTCCTTTGGGGACCTGAACAAGATCACTGAGCCTGCACACAACCAAAATTGCTATAATTTGTCAATCTTAAGAAAAATAGAAGAGTGTGGGGATATATATCTTTAAAGAAGTTTTTAGCCAAATGTCTGATATTGGGCAGACTTGCCCTACCCCCAGTATGCTGAACAATGCATACCAAATTTCAGGGCAAACTGAGTTCAAGCCCCTGAAACAGCTGACCTTTAAAGAGAAAATGCTTTGCAATCCCTGACTAGTCGAAGCTGCCACAACTGAGTCAGAGGGACATGCTGGGAAAACTGAATATGAGGGTTTCTTGTTGTTATAAGAATGATATGATCTCAACCTGATATTTTTCATCCGTTTTCTTTTGTCCTAGATGTTTACTGAAGCTCTGTCCTTCCTAGCCAATGTTTTAAGTAACAGGATTATATTGCCTAGAGGTTTGGTTTTTTTTTTCCCTGATATGAAGGATATGGTAAATAGTCTAGTCTTTATTCCTTCAGCTTATCCCTATCCCAGGAGCAATGGAACTGTGAAACTGCCAGCAGCTACCTAGACTTGGACAAATATAGGTCTGACTGTAACTGTAAGAAAGAAAGCAGACCAGACTGTTACAGGAAAATGCTACTGTAAACTTGAGAGCCTATAGTGAACTATATTATACAACCAGAGCTCTACAGCTTTATTTCCTGGTCCCGTGAGCTTGAAGGCACAGTGCACTAATTTAAAACATTGGTCAGAGGCAAGAAAAGGAAGAAGGAATCATTTGAGGAAACATAATATTTTAGACTAAACTGTTAAACAAGTGAAATAAGTAGTAGTTTCCTGAAAGAAAAACACCTAGAAAAACAAAACAAACAAAAAACACAAACAAACAAACAAAAACACCAAGAAGCAGAAATTTTCTCATCCATTGGAGAAATAAACAAAGAGGACCTAATTTTTAGGCTCAAGAAAAATCATTAAAGATTTTGGATAAAGATTTTGGAAGTCTATATAAAAAAAGCGGTCTTATAGAGCTTAAAATTTAATTTATATGTCCTTCTGGGCGGAGATTGTAATTTTTGTTGCTTATCCAGAAGTTATTGCTGCAGGGTATTACTCATAAGCAGAGCTTGTTGGTGAAAAGTAAATAAGAAAGAGTGTCAGGAGATAGTAAGAATTGTAACCAACAGCCCAGTGGTATGTCAGCCTGTTTTCCCACATTTCAGGATCCCAGCACTTCAGTGCATGAAGGATTGGTTTGGACTGGTTTGGACTTCATGCCCTCCTCGGGGCTGAGCAATGGTAATGCTGTGATAATGCCACCACAAAATCCATGACAAGAGGGGATTGGACACTTAGTAGATGGCTGCAATATCCAAAGCTCAGTGGAAAAGACAAGCTGCATAGGTAAAGCACAAATGGCAAGCTGCTAATAGAAATAAATCCTGGCAAGTTATATTTACAGGTTTCCTGGACACCGTTCTTTCCAAATGCAGCAAATCCACTGTGAATGAGTCACTTTATTCCCATGGACAGGATTACACTGGCCCCAAAACCTCTCAAACTATTACATTCATAATGCTTAATGATTCTCTTCTCTTTTTCCCCACACACAAGTGGAAACTACCAGAAACATTATCCTGTTCAGCCTCCTCTGCAGTGTATTGGAAAAAGCACATGTGCCTGTTTCTAGATGTGATCTCAGTTAGTTTGAGGCAGAGTGACAGTTTTCCAGCTGTTACCTGCTAGAGCTGTTGTTAATAATTGCCTTGTTCCTCTCAGGTGTTTTGTTTTAAAGAGCTTAAAAGCCAAAAGTGCCAGGATTTTGACTGAAAAGGGTTTGGGGGTGGAGGACGGGTGCATGTCAGCTTTTCAGTAGCCTGATTCTGGCCCGGTGAGTTATGTGGAGATTTAATTCTCCTCTGGGCTCCTTGGAACCTTCTCTAAAATTTAAATTTACCAGGCTGGTTTCTTTAGTCTGTCTGGTTCCTCGGTGTGTGCTCTCCATAAAGGCTGCCTCGGGTTTTTATCACATCATTGTTCCTGGTTCACTGATAACAGCTGGTGATAAAGGAAATCATGTAGGCTAAAGNTAATAGATGGAAGACGAAATGCTTAACCTTGCCCTTGTTATAATCCCCACAGGGTATTTCCAGGGAGGATGCTTTCACTGATTCCAAGCTAGTGTCATACTTTTTTGCCCCGTATCAGGACAGAATTTGGCTTTAAATTGGCAAAGGTACTTGTAGTCGTATTAATATATACATAGCGGTGGTAGCTGGTGCAACTTCAGGAGGTAGCTGTGAACCAGCCAGCTCCATGGCTATTTGCTAGTAGTGCAGCCTTTATGGTCCAGAACTCATTGCAATCTGCAGTGTCATGAGTGAAGCTGGGTAAATACCTGCACATTTATCTTGAGCTGAGATCTGGACACAAATAGCCACTGTCAGTACCCCCAAGATAAGGCAAGTCTAGAAGCTGGACCGGCATATGGCAACCCAATACACTCTGACCACTGGCAAAAATGGTCCTAATCCCAAGGATTTCCCCAGCATAGAGCCTGAATCTGATTTAGCAGCTACTGGCTTTCAGTCTCCGAGGTATTCTGATAACTGTCCTGAGGACTAGCATTTTTGCCTTCAGCAAGCAGCTAGGTAGAAGGGCAAGTCTAGCTGAACTCTCATTTAAACTGATGTGTTTCTTCCATGGTGCCTTCCAGTTTCCAGAAATCACTGGATTCATGCTGCTACAACCATCATTTCAAAATTCAGTTGTATGTTTCATTTCAGGCAGCACTCGGGATCTCAGAGAAATTGACATATTTAAAGAATATATAAGCAATTGCAAGAGAGCTTCCCACTGCTATTTAGGAAGAGCAAGTGTCCAAGCAAGAATAGTACAGCTTGATCTTTGTTAGCTCATATCTTACAAGTCACATGGTTGATGTGCAGCACACATTTGCACCTAAATAATGATGAGATCCATCAAACTGAGGTCCTGTCTTCTTCTAAAGTCACATGCTAACTGTCCTGGAACAGGTATTGTTATTAAGGAAAATTACAAGATAATCATCTAAGGAAGATAAGCAGTTGTGTAGCGGCAACATCTGGGCATCACATGCTAAATGTAGGTCAGGGAAAAAAGGACGTAGCATAAAATAGAAGATGGTAAAAATCGTGAACCTCACCCCACTCTTGATTGGAAGCCATCATGGCTTTTGTGGTTTTTTCTTGGATAAATGCAAAGGGTAAAGGAGAAAAGAGAACTGTTCAGCTCGTTTCCCCATGACCTTTAGCGGGAAATCTTATCTTTGTGAATGCTGACACAGTGCTGAGAAGGATTGCAGCCCTGAACCCCACCTGCCATGCAGCAGGCATGAAGCGATGGGCTTTCTGGGCTGCATTTTGATGCCTAATGCTCAGTTCTGAAACCACAAACTTTCAGCACCCTTATTTTCTGCCTGTTGCACAGATATTTGTAGAAAGAGCATTTCTGGGGAAGAAAAAAAAAAAAAAAACACAACCCTAACTCATTGCAATCTCTTGCACAGGTGACACTGATGTGGAGAACCAGACTCTCAAACAGGATGGACAGTGACTGTCTGGGTGGTTGTGGGAGCCTCCATTGCAACAATCCTTGCAACAGCATCATCAGCTGGATCGGGTGAGAGTTTCCAGGCTGCTGTTCTGCTGCACACTTCAATCCAGCTGGCCAAAGGTACAAGCTCATTCTGTTGATCTGTTGATTATCTTAAACTGTGAACTAAGCCTCTCCTGACCATATTAGCTATGTACAAAAGGCCGTCCTAAGTGAGCATCTGTTAGAGTAGTTTCTACTGAACATATGTAATTCTCTATGCATGGTTTGGTGAGTTCTGCAGGCAAAAAGGCTTGGGGGAGCTGCTGGAACTGCCAAGTTCTCCACCTGGGCTGTTGAACATGGAACTATGTGCCTGGCCTTTGCAGCGGGATTATTGGGCCTTCCTAGACTTCCCCCTGGAGGCGTCCCATAGCGATGAGTGGAGTGTTGTTCTGCAGGGTGACTTGCAGTCCCCTACCAACCTAGACTACAGGTGGAGATCCTGGACCACCACAGGAGCTGATGGCTGAAGTGGAGTGGATGTATGCACAGGCACTGCCCTGATACCCCACTGCACCTCGGTTGTAGCTATAGGGCAAACATGAATTTCATTTTATAAATTATTATTATAATTTAAATTCCACAGACGTTGCCACAAGCCTTCTTCAGAGTGTTGCTGTGACAGTATTCATACTACTGCTGAGATTTAGTTTTGTTTGTATTTTTTCTAAAATGGACTTTTCTCTGAGTAGCTCTAGAACTAACTGGCTACGTCTATTCATATGGGCCTCCATTTCTTCAGCAAAGCAGTGGACTAAGTGTTCAAATTTGCATCAATAGGAACAAAATTGCTCATCTCAGTGCTTACATCTAAGCACTTAGGCATTTCAGTGTTTACCTTTAAAGGCCCCCTGTGCTCCCACCCTGCTGAAACATCTCCCACAGAGTAACTCCGAATGGTTTGCAACCATTCTCCATGGTCCTTGTCCAATTTAAGAGCAGGATGTGGCTGCTAAGGATTTGGCTGGTCTATGAAGGCATTTGAGGTTTAGGTCAGCATGGTCCAACCAGCTGCCTTGACCACAGGGAAATCTGGCCACCTGCCCTCCTCTTGGAGGAGACAAGAAACAGCTGCTTGAGCTGCAAAACCAAATGGGGCTGCTGAAGATGCTGGGTGGTAGGAGTGATGGTTTCAGACTGGCGTGGGAGTGTCAGAGCAACAGTGTCAGCTTCATGACATGTAGGTGACAGCTGCTGGGCTGGCACAGAGACACAAGAAAAAAGACTGTAGTTAAAATATGAAACTTTGGTGAGATGGAGGTCTGGGGTACCTACCTACTGAGCTTCAAGGCTTGTCAGCCTTGAACTACCACTATAAGCCTGGCACTCTCTCCCTATATGTATATACACACACAGAAGACATTCTACTATAGAATGTTTCTAGCTGTGTGCATGGCTGAGAATTAGTGCAAAGGACAGATTAGTAGAAAGCGCTGTCTAAACATTTGCTTGTCCTCAGATATTTTAGCAAAATGAAAGGGACTGCATTCAAACAGCAGGGGAAGGTTGACTTTAAAATGAAGAGATGTGTATGGTTTAAATATTCCACAGTGATGTCATGGCAGGAAGTTAAGTCCTTTTTTTTTTTTTTTACTGGTTTAAACTTAATGGAAAGGGTACGACAACATTTCAGCTGTCCAGCTACTGCAATGTCTGTAAATGGTGTGCTGCACAGACCAGCTGGGTCTCTGCATGTGCTGTAATACACAGCATATGTCCCTATGCACCCTTAGTGCAGGAGTCACAGTTCCCCTGTGGTTAGGAGGAATTACAGTGCCATGATCCCACTGCCAAATGCAGTCCACAAAAGTCAAAGTGTACACATAAAAAGAAACCACTAACTAACACTTCCAAAATCCAGTAAGGTAAAACACATGTACTGTTGTCTGTGCTGTGCAAGAGGATGAGACAGAGAAGAGAGAGTATGCCTGCACTACTTATAAGATAGTATTAACCCCCCCAAACCTATGAATTGCTACCTCCAGCACTTCCCTGGATGTCATGGTATATTCTCAAGGAGGTAACCAGCCTCATACGTGCTGAAGGCAAAACAAGTTTCTGTGCTAAATATCCCAAACTGC
This sequence comes from Jacana jacana, assembly GCA_013400555.1. Classification (NCBI taxonomy): domain Eukaryota; kingdom Metazoa; phylum Chordata; class Aves; order Charadriiformes; family Jacanidae; genus Jacana; species Jacana jacana. Next base: position 8,336 of record VZTM01037499.1, read on the forward strand.
ATAATGGATCAAGTTAGGTATTGATGGCAAAATGAAAGACACTTCCAGAGCATAATATTTTGCAGGAATCACACTCAGTCTGATGGCAGAAACTGTTTTAAAAGTGGATTTAAACCCAGAGCAAGTGCTGGAAGGCTGTGCAGTGAGCCACACTGCCAAGGCTGTCCCTCTCCCCCACCTCTCTGTCTGTCCTGTAGAAGTTATGAGTGGCATTTAGCTGAAGGCAAGCACTGCCTGGGATCCAGCACTGCAGCAATGATGAGAAGTAGAGAGGAAAAGAAAAGAGGTATTACTATTCCTGCTTACATCTAGTTTTGATTCTGCATATTTGTATGGGTGTTTAAACTTTTTATAGTTGTTCCAAATACAGCAAAAACAAATCAAACAAGAAGCTGGACAAAGCCTTGATATTTCTGCCAGCATGGAAGCATCCAAGCTTGTATCCAAGCAGGCCTTAGGATCCAGCAAAGCTTTCAGGAAAGCTTTGACACTTTCCTTTTCATAGCTGAGTGATGTAAGTAGCAGCAACCCTGGATATTGGTTTGTTAGTAAATTACATTACTAAAAGGCAATGTTTTGATTATATTAAATAGCTGCCAGCCTCAGAAGCTGTCCAACAATTTTAACTGTTGATCTTTTACATGGATATTTTTCCTGAAAGAAAATATTTACTTAACACTCACCATTAAATCAATGAAAAAATACACTTCCTAACATATATTCTCTTTGATGTTTGCTAACATGCAAGCATCTCTGTCCATACTTGTCTTTATCATCTTCATAGCATTGTGAGAAAATGCTATTTTCACATTTTTTCTGGCTTATACTTGTTTATGTATTTTTCAAACATGGTCAGCTTCTAGTATTACAAGTGGTTTAAATAGAAAAGACATGGTGGTAAAACAAAATTTCTGAGATTATTTTGAGGGTTACCCTTAAAATTGGCCGGTACAGTTTCAGAAGTATAAAGCAATTAGTGGGAAAAGGGGAAAGGGCTGAGATATCTGGAAGGGACATATGGTCAACCCATTTTCCAGTTCTCCTCTCAGGAGATCACCCATGGTGTTTTAAACTTGCTGGCTCACCTGGGTGACCCACTGATAGGCATGGGCGTGAAGAAAACATCTGCTTCCTCAGACCCTTCTCTTGTGAGGACTCTGCATACGCTTCACTTTCTGAATATAAATAGCCCTGCTGAGTTTGGTAAGACTGTGTAGGATAACACAGGAATGTGGCCTTCAACCTTAATTTGTCCAGAAGCGTAGATGGAAAAGCCAGTCCAATTTTTTTCTCCTTCTGAATCTATAGGAATTTTCACATCATAGTGTGCTCTGTCACATCACAGTATGTGGCGATTAACGCATTTGTAACCAGGCACATAAAATACATAACCAACAAATTGGAAGGTGGTACAACAGCTTTAGAAGAGTCTCTTCGGTCTGGGAATGTGTCCCAACTCCTTTTTGTGTCAGTTCAGGAGCCACTGAGAGGTATCTGAAAGGGTCTCCTCATGTGGCAATCCCCACAGGTGCAATACCGGCTTTTCCAATGTCAGTTCAAGCTTCTGCTTTAGTGTCAATATGGCCAGTATTTAACCTTAAATATTTCCAGTATTTTGGACTGGCACTGTGCTTATTCGTTTACACACATACACAAAAAAAAAAAAAAAAAAACACAAAAAAAAACCCCACCAAACACCAAGCAACCAACCAAACCAAAAAAACCCGCCACAAAACATAACAATTCCCATAGATTCCTTCAGAAAGACTATTACCGTGGTTGTCACCATGCTCTGCGTGCTCTTCTCAAAATGGCATTCTGCCCACAGTGTTGTTTTCTAAGCAGAGAGACTGCAGGCACATTCACCTGGCTGGGTAAGTTACAGCTCCAGCTTCACATTGCCCGTTGGGCTTCTCTCTGTCACCCTGTTTCTTTAGAGATCCAGACATCTTTTGTTGGTTTTCACTGCCATGGTTGATTTACAGGTGATGAGTACTGAGGAATTCTCATTTTGGATTTGTTACAACGTCATAGAAACCTGTGCTGGCTGCTCTCAAAAGATCTGGTAGCTATGACTGCTGGCTTTCAAACCTCCCACAAACCCTGCCATCAACCAGCTCTCTCAAAATATTCACCTTCAAGATCCAGAGCCTTGGACTTGGCAGGGAAGCCTATGGTCAACATCTGGTCCAAGCGAGGAGGGGAGGTAGGACCAGCAGGGTATGCCTGTGCTGTCTCTCCCACAGCTGTTGATTCTGTTAGTAGTGCCCAAAAACATGAATTTGGGGAAAACCCCAAGGACTGCTAAAATTTTGATGCTTCTAGAGGCATTATTTTAAGGTATTAAAGTCCTGTCTGCTTAGATCAGAACTGCTATCCACATACAACACATTAGTATGTTCTGTTTATTAACTGTTATGCATTAGCTTCAACAAATGGGATATGGTTTTCTTCACAAAGTTTTACTTCACCTACAACCCCTTCTGCTTCTAATAGACACAGGGAATATGATGAAAGAGAATATTCTGTGCCATTCCAAAGCAGATTAGACACGTTTTTATTTGCTAATGCATTCCACTTCCAACATAGTTACTGCTGTAACATCTGGACAAAAAAAAAAAAGAAGATGTTTGGTAACCAGTGAAGTAACTTGGGAAAGTCATGACTGGAGGGGCTTGCTCTCGCATTACAATGTGTTAATCACACACGGTGCAAATATGTTAGAGGTAGTTAGAGTCCCAGGTTTGTATATTTGAAGAAGAGATGAAAATGGAATTTATAATAGGAAAGCAACAAATAAAAGGGTCTTGGTGAAGATATTTTAATCTCCAAATTAGATTTTATTTACTTTTTTATTATTATGGTTGTACATGTGAGGCAATGAAGTGTTATATTTACATTGGTCAAGAAAATGTTTTAATCACTTAGTGGCTCCTAATCAAATCATACAGCTAATTGTTTGAAAATGTTTGAAAATCAAAACCATTTGTAAATACCAACATTTTTGTACACCTCAGCAGAAATGAACCTCTGGTGAAAATCCGAACAGAAGTATTCTTTGTTGTGATGATTTGTCTCATACAACAGCTTTGTCTCAATGCTAGTCATCACGTATCAGTAATTAGTACCTAATAGATGGTGGTCAAAGAGAAATTGCATTATGTCAGCAATAATTTGATTAACAATAGCAAATTCTTATTCATCTTTGACTCTGTCCTACCGAAGACAGGGGTGAAATCCCCACCAGTTTCAGAAAGAGTCAGAGAAAGTTTGTTTAGAAAATTGAGTCCTCAACATCTCTTTCTGAGTATCTTAGGTACTAACTTAGTTATTTTCTCCATTCATGCTGAAGGAGCTTTGGACTCCTGACTGGTTTTTGTCACTGCAGCAGAAGCAACATCAGCAAATGTCAAAAATCCCTTCTCAGAGGTGTCCTTGCATTCTTGACAATGAATTAAGACTAAACCAGTACCTTTCTAAAAACAAAAAGAATGAAAGTATTACTGATAAGTAGAATGAGACAAACAAAAGACTTTACAATATACAAATAATACTATTTAAATTATTGCTGCCAAATTTGTGGTCCTTGCTATGATTTATAACCTGTAAGTCTTCCCAAAAGCTGCAGTATAATGTTCATTGCTCACTTTAACACTTTTGAAAATCCTGTGCGCACATTTTCAGGAATGTGAGAAACCACCACAAAACCAGCCTTAGTTTGCAGCCCAAAATTACATGTGTTCCCCACTGGACTCTTCAGAAGAAAGGTAGGTTAGTTTTAATGTGTGTCTGAGTATGTTTTGGTTAGTGCATCCATCTCAGCAACTCCTTGTTAAACAAATTATTCAATTTTACGAGTCATATTAACAAACTACCATCCAGGATTATTCAAAGTGAAATGTGAGAGAGATGGATCTGAAACTTTGTAGGTTAGATCAGTTCAAATGTATAATGTTTTTTTAAAAACTCAGCAATAGGCTGAAATGAGCAAAAATTAGTTCTTTGAAGAAAAATACATAAAAACGTGGGAGTAACTAAGTGTAATGGCAATGCCTCTTACTTGCTGCATGCTTGTTAAATTCTCGGGATGGTGCCTGGATGGCAGCTTGACTCCACAGACCCTCTGAATGAAAACACAGTTTCCTTGGGTAGCAAAAATCAAGCATATCTCAAAACTGTACTCTGCAGAGGGTGCTTTGGGAGGTAAACATGAAGATAAGTAGAAAATGGGGGAACCTGTATCGTTTCATTACCCAAGGAAATCTTCGCTGTTATTCCAAGTGTTTTTATGTGTGCTAAACTACTCCTTCATCAAATTTATGTCTGAAAGACTCTAGTGCAACAGGAGGTTAAGAAAACATGGGATATGTTGCTCTTTACCATCATCCTATGTGCAGACTTTCTACATTTTGAAGTCCAATGCCATACCACTCCAGGAGCTTAACCTGCAAAACCTATTGTAAGACGACAGAGTAAGAACTGATTTAGCAGGTTTGAAAACAAGGGTGAAGTCCCATCAAAGGTGTGGCACCAGTGCCAGTGGCCAGGTTTTACTCAGAGGCTATTGCTAGTGTATCACACCACACAACAGGGCAGCTAAAAAAGGATATATTCATTGCATTATTTTTTTTTTTTAAGCAGTATTTGTGCTTTAAATTATTTGGAAAATGGGGTGAAAGAGTCCACCCACTTCTGCTATTCCATTGTTGCTGCTACCTGCAGATTTAATGCCGGAAACTTCATTACACAGGGTCTTCCCTGGGAGAAGAGCAGGCTGGGGAGGGGAGGCAGCCCCACACCTGTAGGCAGGCTCCCTCCTCTCTGCAGGCTGATAACACTGAATAAACAGCAAACATTGCAGCCCTTTAACCCATGGAGGGGTTCTGCTCTTGTAGAGAGGATACATTGTCCAACCCTGCCTTCTTGGTTTTGGATGTACCCTCTTAATTTTCATTTCAAAGCATTGTCACAGCTTCATTTTGGTTTGGTTGAACCATTTTAAGGGTCTGACTAGCAAAGTGTTTTTAATGACTCAGAAGCTGCCTGCTGTGAAACAGAAGCATTTATTCCATTACCAGAGGGAAGCCACTCTTCTTTGTACTGGGTTTGGGTGCTGAGATCCCTCAGCAAATTTGTACTCAGGCATTTCCTGTCCAACCCTGGAGGAAATTCTCCCAAGTCTGTCATAGCATTACAGCCCTGATGTCTCAGGGTTTCCAATGCCTCAGCAAGATGGTACTTATGGAAAAGCAGATTGATCAGCTAGCACAAGTTCTGGGAGCATCAAAACACCAGAACAGTCCAATTTGTGAGACCAAATGTGGTGTTCAGAATGCAGTGCTGAATGCCAACAGCAAGGCCAGGGCTTTCTCATCCAGCGCACCCAAGCTGGAAGAGCACTAATATTTCCTAAACCTAAATTAGCCTGCAAACTTTATTCAACCCAGTTCCTGTCCATTAATACATCTTTGCTTCTTGACCATAAACACAGAAAGAGGCAGGTAGTGTTCCTGCACTCCAGTTCACCCTGCTTCAAAGTCAGTGGCAGCAAACAACCACGCTGGAGCTCCAGGTCGAGCTGTGGAGGCAAGACTTAGCAGTGCCCAGAGCATCCTCTGCAAAAGGGCCCGCAGAGCCACAAGCAACTCATCTCAAATGGTGGTTCCTAAGCCATGCCATTCTGAAAGAAAGTCATAAATTGTAGTAGGAGGTATAAATTCCCTATCGATGTTCTGCACCAACCTCAGGCATGAGAGAATAACACAGTGTTCAGGCTGCTGAATGAGTGCTCTGTGTGCACCAAGTCATTAAAAACCTGGGGAACAGTCAGCCATGACTGCACAAAAATAAATATAGACCTGACTGTAAATAGTACCCCTTCACCTGCTTCTTCAAGTAGAATTTTATAAGAATGTTAAAGGGAATTATTTCTTTCTTTTTTTTTTTTTAACAGGGAGATTTTGGTATATTTCAATTGAAACCATATGCTTGGTCCTGTGTTGCTCAAATACAAAGTCAGTCTAGTTTTAAATTTAATACACTTTTAAAAGCAGCTAAATAAAAAATCTGAGTGAATATGTAGTGAATATGTTAGGATATAAAAAGTCCTAAAAAACTGATCTGGGAATACAAGTGAATTTTACTATAGAAGCATGTTTCATTTCATTCTTTCTTTGCTACATTAGGAAAGGTATGGGTGAAAGGAGATTAAACCAGTTAAATCCTAGGGCGCTTTTTTGTCATTTTTTCATCTTCTCTCACTTTTATCTGCACAAAGGATACTATTATAAATATTTCAGTTTATCTGAGGCTGAGAACAGAAAGACCAAATCATTGCAGAGTCATGTTTAATAAAACTACATGCAGTTAGTTAGCTTGAACGTGTAGGCCCCCACTCTTAAAGTCCCAAGCAGGGACTCTAAAGGATTGGTGAGCAGAGGAAATTTGATGACTAATCTGTATAAAATGTGTTAGGATCTAGCTTTCATTCAAGAATTCATCCCTGATCATAATACATAAGATTATGTGTATAAATCAGAAAACACCATCTTTATAAAGGTGGCAAAACTGGAAATTTTATAATGAAAAATCTGCTTAAATGGCTGGAGAACCAACCTAGAGAATAGACCTGGTAAAATTCAGCTTTCAGAAAATGTAGGTGTTTTCAAGACCCTGCCTCAAATGAATATATTAGATCACAGGACTGCAAATCCTGAGCAACTGTATCAATGGATTAATCCCATTGGAAATTACATCAGCATTTCCCCACTAGACTGTCTTATATTTCTTCCAAAGCTTTTACTCAAATTCTTTTCCAACTCTGCCTGAGTAAAACATGTCAGGTTTTAAGCTTTTTCTATTTTGTAAGAGAGGGAGAGAAGGAAAGAGAAGAAAAGTTGTGGGTTTTTTTTAAATCCTAAAATAAATCTTATTTTACTTCTAACAGGCTAGAGGCAAGGAAAATGTATTATCATGAATAATTAGTGAACTATGGTTTTTGTAACATCTGTGAAGTATATGTTCTCACATACAGCCTTTTCACGTTCACGTAGAGCATAAATATAACACAGAAAGGACTGAAAATCAAATCAACATTTTAACAGCACGATACGCTGTCTCTGTAACAAACCACATATACAGAAATGGGGAAACTTCTCCATGTGCTGGCCAATGATGATGCTCTTTGAAGTGTTTTCCTTTCCACTGAGGAAGTATTATTATTTCCACTTCAGGAAACTTGCTGAAGAAATACAAGTGATATCCCTTTTGGGGTTCAAGGGCTTTCATCAACGGACAGAAACTGCACTAGTATAGTACCAGCAAATATTCATCCCTCTTCATCTCTCTTTTAACCTCTTTCCTTCTGAGGAAGCATCCAGATGCATCACTTCTCTTTTCAAAAATAACCTGAGCACATCCTCAGTTTTCTGCTTTAAGCAAATTATATTTATACAAAGTAAACCAGCACCCAGTACAGACAGAGGGTGGTAAAAAATCTCTTTCTGTGTTTTTCTGCCAGGCTTGAGCTCATTTTGGTGTTGGCTAAAATTGAAGTAGATTCAATACTAAGTGAGTATTCTCCTGAGACAACCAGCCTGACAGCCTCTTTCTATTAGTTGTATTCACAATAAGCTTCATACCCAATACTTCCTATAACTACTCGTGGGTTTTTAATTTGGTTTTTTTGTATTGCTTATCCAAGGACAGCCAGTGCTAAAGGACTCAGAGGACTATATGCCTAGACACAGCTGTGGTTTCAGACTGAAATCTGTCAGGAAGAAAAGGTTTATCAGAATCCACCACTTCTAAATATTTGCTTTACAAATTTGTATTTGAGAAATCTCTTGTTCTTGAATTAAACTCACGTTTCTGAGAAATTCAAAATTTCAGTGCAATCACAGATACTCATTCTGCTCCTGAACGTTCAATATTGTTCATGCTTCAGCATATTCATTCCTAATTTCTGCCAAGTGCTTTATAAAGGTTTCATTCCACAAATTGTTTTTTATTCTGCAGAATTTCTGGTATATTTTTATGGCATTATTCCTACAAAAAAACTGGCATTATTCTTTCATGGACTATTTCATGCCCACTTAACTTGATGTCATTTGAGCATTTAGTGCTACACCCTACAATTAGAAATTACACACACAGACTTGTTAGTCTCATGTTTAAACAAGCTATCTTTATGTAAAGCTATAGAACAGTTCACAGCAGGAAAACAGAAGCCAGTAGTCAGAAAACAGCCTTTATACCCTAAAGCCTGTGGGGCCTTTAGGACCATATAACATGTATCTGTTCTCCAAATTAATGGCCATTTACATCTGAAACATTCTGATGCTGCAAGGTTTACCATCATCTGTGACAGAAATAGCAAGCACATGTGAGCCAAGAACCAAAGATGGAGCACTGCTTGCAGAGGAAGACTATGTCGCCTGAAATCCAATGCTGAACTGTGCCTTTGCCATCAGTTTATAGGCAACTTCTGGACTGGAGGCTGATTTTGGTGCTAGTGCATGAGAAGTTATGCAAAGTAAATTCTGCAGTTCTTTATAGTACTATAAACCTAATGCTCTTCAGTGGAAAAACAATGGCTTTACCACAGCAGAATATATCACGCCAAGTATTTGTAAAAAGACAGTATCAGTATGCTACTTTATTTTTGTTTCCAGTACTTTTTCCTCATTTTATGCAAAAGGAATTTTTAAATGCTTGAGCAGGCACAGAGGGTAAAATACTGTCATGCTGAAATCAATGGGCCTTTTGACAATGCCAGGATTTCAATGAAGGCCTTCATGGGAGCATGCCACAAGGAGCAGCTGTTTCTTGGATGCATCCCAAAAGCTCCCCAGATATCTGATCTCATACAACTACCCCTAAGGGTTCCCAGCAGAAAATACAACATTCAGCAGAAAGCAGCTTGCTTTCCTCCCTGGTTCTCTCCACCCTGTGTTCCTGGTATCCCTGAGAAATTCCCTTCTGTCCTCCTTTGGTTTTATTGCCCTCTGTGCCCTCCAGATAAGGCCAGAAATTACTTTTGAAAACTCTGCGTTGACACCAGTTTTTATGTTGTTATTTCAGCCCTTGCTGTGGTGTTCCTGCTGCTGCCAGCTGTGATGAAAATGTCTCACTCTTCAACCCAGGTCTTGAAGGATAAAGGCGATCCATCTTCTAGTGTGTGTCTTTCAAATTAAGGAAAAAATATGATTTTCATTTGTATGCACATGGTTTTATGGACAGTTTAAGGGTATTCATATTAGATTATCTCACCACAGTCTGAAGAATTATTTTTCTGGTGTGATTTTGGAATGGATAATAGCTACCCAAGCACAGTATCATTCTGTCATCTTGTCCATTGTTTGATGCTTCTTGGTTAATACTTGGGATTCCGTTGTGTTGTAATCCTGAACCATATAGATATTGCCTTGGATCAGACTGTTGTGTTTCTTTCAGCAAGTTCAGCTTTTACCAAAGCTTTGCCCACTGAGTCACCCATTCTGCAGATCCTGTGTTGCAGACTTCCTTCAGAAGCAGACATTCCAAGTGGGTTACTTGGAGAGAAACTATTTTGATGTAAAGTTTAAACAAAACTTGGATAATGCATGTTGGATTGAAAACAGCGGTGGCAGAGACTCGGCAGCTGCAGCAGGGAGCAACAGGCACCTCTTAGTCTCTTAATGTATGAAGGGACAAACTATTTACTAAGGCTGAATTTTTACCCACTGTGGCACTGGTGAAAGCATAACCATGCTGACAAAGCTATAGCTGAGTGATTTACAGTGTGGTACTTCCATGAAGAGACCTCAGAAGTGGAGTCCACCACAACGCAAGTATCAGCCAAACCAGTCAACTGGCAGTAACACCACTTGGGGTGGAAACTTATGTAGATAAAGTACTATGGCTGGCAAAGAATTGGGAACCAAATAAAATATTAGGTGAAAGAAGAGCGTCCTGGGAATAAAATTGTTTGAAAGAGCCCCTGTTGGCAGACACAGACCAAGGACAAATGCCAAGTAGGCTCCGTTGAATAAGCTTTAAACCTTTTATAGAAAGTTGAAGCACAAAAGCTTAGCCTAATCCAACCTATTTATATGAGTGTTTTCTGAACTTAATTACAAATTTAAAATGTTTCCAAATGTGTGGAGTGTTTCTGTTTGGATAGCTTGTCTGGCCTGAGTTCTCAGCAGAAAAGAAGTTGCCTGGACTCTGCAAATATTGCTTGCTTTGAGATGTATGTGCACATGGTCTTAACCGACTCTGGGGCTTGGAAGGCCTTCTTAAAGCAATTGAATAGGTGAAGGGTTCAGCTATTACCCTTGCTGTGTCTGGGTTAGGCTTTTCGTGGTTGGCTGACTGGTTGGTTTATTTTTTGCTGTTGTCCCTTGGTTTGTGTTAGTCTTATGACCTCCTGCACTTATGCAAAGCTGTTCAGTAGGCTCTAAAGTCAATACTCAGGAACACTGATAGCACAGGTTATCATTAAGCATTAAAGGCCATACTGACAGTGAGAACCTGCATACAGTGCTGTCATGTTATACCTTAAAGGGCCTGGCCATGTAGTTAAGCCCATCACAGAGCTACTAAGAACCCACTGACCATCAGTACCAAGGGCACCCGGGAACTGAAGCAGCAGTCAGCTACCAAAGCCAGATACATGGAGAGAGGGTCTTGCTGAAGCCTCTCAAGGACCTGCAAGCAAGGAAAGGAGCAGCTTGTGGAGCTCAGCACACATGAGCTTGAGAAGAGCAACTGGTCTCTACAGCAGCTATTTGCTTCACATGTGCCCAGAGAAGGCGCATTTTTTGATTACAGAAGGAAGCTGCCATGGGGGAAGGGGCTGGAGACTCTGTGTTTGAAATGTAGGTGTCTAAAGTCATGGCAGCATAAGACAGCAGAGCCGAAGTCCCCTGAGCCCCAGAAAGCTCTAATCTACAATGTTCAGCATAACAGTGAAAAAAAGTAGAAATACAACATAATTGCCTGGCCTGTTTCACAATAAAGTTAACTTTAAGCATCATAGTTATTTACAACATGCAGAAAGTATCAGGATGATACTTTAAATATTTACATTAAAGAGGCGATAGAAGTAATTTTGCATGCAAAGCCTTCACAAACAGCAGTGGGAGTTTTGACTCTGTATGACTGCAGGATTTGGTATAATCTCTGCTAGCTGGTGATGTTTTCCATGAAAGAGGAAAGAGGACGTGAAAGGAGCTAGTAACTTTACAGAACCTTTCTTTTTGTGATCTCACCTTGGCTTAACAATTCAAAAATAGTAAAGAGAGATTTTTACTAGCTACATGCAAGGTTCCACCCTGCTGTAATCCAGCTACTGCATTCACGTGGAATATTGTTTTATGAATGTGAAACGCTAACAATTTTGCATAGTCTCATAGGATGGACTGTAGTTGGATTTTCCTCAGACAACTGTATTTGGATTTTCCTAAAACACATCTGATGTTTTATTTAAGAACAGAATTTGCATTTCATCTCCCCATCTTTACACTATCGCGGTTTATTGCAGTACGTATCTTTTTTCCCTGAACCTGCATCCTTTTCCCTTTCAAGCTTTTAATTGGTGACAAACCATGCAGCCTGAGTGACTGTGTTTGCAGCTCTGCAGATCCCCTTTGCCCCACACCCTGTGCTTGCTGAGGAGGATGCGGAGCTTCTGTGAAACTCAGATTATCAGCAAAGTAGTAATTTCTAACGGGAAAATGAGCAAAACTGAGCAATTCCAGGTTTGGGAGAGTGGGGTCTGTGTGTGTGTTTATTACGGGGAGAAAGGAGTCCGTTTTTCCCTATATCCCCCCCCGCGCTGGACATCTCGAGGTCTCGAGAGGGGTGATGCCTGGGAGGTGGCGGGGGAAGGGATCCCCGGGGGCGGTGCCCGCCGGGTCCCGCCGTCCGATGCCCGGGGCGGGGAGCGGCCCGGGGGCCGCTTCCTCCTCCTGGCTTTTAAAGGCGGCGCGCC
>VZTM01037541.1:0-20366 GCA_013400555.1 Jacana jacana
TCTCATTTTGGTAGTTTTACAAAATGAGATGTAAATCTTCATGGATTGAAAGGAATGTAGTTTTTGCATAAGCTCCAAAAACATTAATCTCTGCTTCATTGTTCTTCATCATGCATAAACTCTCACGGGAGTATCTGCTCATTGCTGTTTTAGTTCTGTTGTTTATGCCATGCCCCAGTCGTCACCATTGTTCTCCTCCTCTTCCAGTAAGTCAGAGTATTGTGCCAAAGGGTGAGAGAAGACGCCTTTTTTGTAAATGAAGAACACCAGTTTTAAGAACCCTATGGTAATTTCATTCCTCAGAGGCAAGATTTTCAGAGAGGTTGGACCATGTTAGTTTTCCTTTAGGTATTTTGATCTTCAGATAGGATTCAGAAACTAGTTTAAGAATCAGGGGACAAAATCCTGTTGCTAATATAGAGGAGATTTTCCTGCTCCTCCTACCCCAAGGAAAATAAACCAGATGAGAAAGACAAAAATTACTGTCTTACGTGTCTGGACAGTGAAATTTCTGTAAGAAGATTTTCAAAACTCTTCTTATCCTAGCACATTTTCAATTACACTGTCAATATATTTGAGTATTCGTTTACTTTTGCAATCCTGATTGTCCCTGGGCTCCTTAAATTGTGTACACTAAAACTTACCATAACCTATCATTAGTTTAAAAATAAGCAGTTGTTTTGCTGGTTGATCTCCTCTTGCAGTTAGTCAACGCTTATTTTTGCTGTTTTTTTTTCTTAAAGAAAGTTATCCAATTTAGATCTCTATTCCTCTTGTGTGATAAGAAGCACCTCTGCAAGATCATTGGAGCCCTGAAGAGAGCCGCAATTAAGTATGTTTGCTATCTGAGGGGTAAAAAGTGAGCATTAGGATCTTCTGAGTTTCAAAAGCTAACATCTTTCAAAACCTGTTTTTGATCTCCAGTGAAACAAGCTATAGATTTTTGCTACCTGAAATCAACTTTTCTGTGTTTAGTTAACAAGATGACTGAACTAGGCCTTGCAGGATCTCGGCTAGACAGTTTCAATAGCCTTTTTCTTTTGTGGTAGTTCCTAGCTAGCGAGTCCCAATGGCAGTGCATGGTGGTCCATGATTAATGGTGTCAGACGTGTAAAGCAACTATGAAGAGACTCCCCCTGTTAGGCAGCAAATCAAAGATTGAAGTGGCATCTTGCAGCTACTCATGTTGGGGACAATCAAAGAGTCATCAATATCCCAGAGTAAAAATCTGTCGGTATCGATTTTAGGTGTGGAAAAATAAGAGATGTTATCCATCATAGCTGACTGGCAGTATGTTTGGGGAAGGTGGGCTAAAGCATGGAGGAATGCCAAAATAGTCTTACAATTTGGCAGCTTCAGGAAAACAAGATCATCTTTGCTGCAACCAAGAAAACTGTGCCCGAGATTAATTACTTAACTCTTAGTACTTTTGAACTTGGTGCTTATTCGTATGCTCAGCTGTTCTTTTACAATAACATTAATTTGAATATTTTACAAGAACATTTGAAGTTTATTTACGGAGTCATCCAAAATTCTTCATTTTAGATATATATGGAGAGTTGATTGCTTTTTCCATAATTGGGATTGCAACTGTGATCTTTTATAAAGCTATTATTAGTCCCAATATTATCACAGCTGTAGCTTCCAGGACTGATTGAGTTTAGAAATTACTCTAAAGGCTAAGATGAGCTTTCATGGGAAGCTTCAGTACAGTTAACTTGGCCAAGCTTTAGGATTAGTTGTGGCCTCACTGCTGTACATTTAAAAATGGACTGGCTTTAATTTTGTGCCACTGTGACCACCTGCCAGTCCTTGAAATATTCCAGGTGGTTACATTTCCTTGGAAGCATATGTGTAGTCATATTTGAAGAAAACAATTTGTAAATGATTGAGGTTATCAGCAGTCGCCATATATAAATTGGCACACTGTGTTAGGCTGAAAGACTGTTTCTATATGCAAAAGATATACGCAAAGCTATATACTGTGTAAACCCAGTTGTTTTCTGTTTGCTTGGAGAGAATATAGAGGTCTCTCTGTGCTTCATGAGTGGAAAGCAAAAAGAACTACTCTAACAGACGGTGCCACCACTTTGCTTTTTGAGAGTTATGACCCATACCCAAGACCTAATTTATAGGGCTGACTACTCTTTCTGCTAGCAGTGCTACTTGTTTGTAATGAGGTTTCACAGTGAAGTAATTTCTGAAGGACTTACGCACTGCAGAATTTTTTAATCACATGGGTAGGAGTGATAATGGAAAGTGGAGTATAGCACCAGGTGATACAGAAGGCAATATGAAGCAATTGGCAAAACTGTTCAAGAGTTTGAAGATCATACATTTGAAGACCAATAGTATTCTGTTATTCCATATATCATCCTTGGTGAATGCATATGAAATTCTTTTAACAGTTTAACAGAGTGCAGGTACTTCCCCAGTGATGTACTGTTCCCAGAGTCCTCTCCACAGAGAGGAGAACAATTAGAAACATAGTGAGACCAATGATTTTAAGTATTAGAAATGGTTTTGGCAACCATATCTGGAGTTTTGCAAGAGGGCTGCTTTATGAGCTCTTGGCTCATTCTGAGTAAGTCATCTATGTTTGTGCAGAACATTCCATTATGGTGATAAATGTGCCAATAATCTCAAATTTAACATTGAGTAAACCTGCCAGGTGACATTTATATTCCAGGTGTCTCTCACCAATATTTCTATTCCTTACAGAATATTTTGTCTGTTTGCTTTTTAAAAAGATGCCACATCCTCACCCATGACCAGACTGAAGGGTTGTGTCAGTTGTGAATACATAGATGCAAAGATGATCCGAAGCTCATCTTTGCAGTGCCTTGATGTTGCTGCTTCTCTGTGCAGGCTGTTCCCTATCCTTCACTACACAGAAAGGCCTCTGCAAAGCTGCAATTCATGCTAGCTGTGATTTGAGGCTAAGAAATACTGGCATTTCCTCAAGGAGTATGTTTTTTTCCTCTGGCCAGGCCTTGCCATCTTAATGACAGCCACACCAGCTTGCTGTATGGTGTAGGTGCCTATAGGGCTCCCTTTTCACTGATGCTAAAAATCTGCAGCTCTTAGTCAGTCAGAATGGGCTAGTTTTTAATTTCAGCCTTTTTCTCTCACTCAAGCCTGTTATGGGGAATTAAAGAGAAACATCCATGGGCTGTCTCTGATTTTATTCTTGGCTACCCACCAGGCACCAAATGTAGGATTCTGCATGGTATTCCACTAATGTGCTGCAATTTTCACCAGTTTGAAGTAGAGATAGACGATGTTCATTCCCATCTCCTAGTTTTGAATGCTAGGGATGCTCCAATACTCTATAAATTCAAATGACTGCTTAAGTTTTGTGGCAGCAAGGAATAATACCCATGAATGACCAAACCTGGAGCACAGCTTGGGCCTATCTATTTAGTTTTTGAAAATGCATTTGTATTTGAGTAGAATTCTATATTGTAAAGAACTTCCTAGCTTCCATCCCTGCATCTTCCTACCTTTCCTCACACATCCACAGTCCATACTGCCAATGCAAGCATTCCTTTTTCACTCACACAGAGGAAGGTGGTTGCAGGGAGAAATTTCTGGCAAAGAAGAAAATAGCTGCATTTGTAGGAGAAATTATCCACTGTGGGGAGGATGAGGGTGGGGAAAACAGATAGGGGATAGGGGAGTGGCTGCCCACCTTGAATTCTCAGGGACTGTGAACACTAAATGTAGTCCCTTCTCTTCACAAGGCAAGCAACCTGCTGATGTTTTACACAATAAATATTCAGGCACCCGTGAAGTGATGTGGCAGCTGCCAGCTTCAGACTCATGAAGTGCAAGGGTAATTTGCACACTCAGAAAGAACTGCTCACTGTAGGCATGTATTTTTATTCTGAGCTATTTGCTCAGATTTTAATGTATTTAAGATTAGGACAGACACAAGTGAGGAGAAAAAAAAAACCAACAGACTAGCATGGTCTGCTTTCTCTCATTCCTTTTACTGCATATCTGGAAGATGGCCCTCAAAACTTGTACATTACTGAATACTGGGATGCGGGACCCACAGGAGCTGGGAATTTTGTATGCTTCTTTGAACTTTATCACTCTGACTCCTCTCTACTATTATCCAGCACAGTATATACTATATTGTTCTTGCGTATGTTCTCTCTTTCTCTTTAGTGTGAAAAGTAACCAATATTTTTTTCTCTCATTCTTTTCTTTTCTTTTCTTTTAAAGGATGATTCCAGCTACAAATAAAGCCTTTGTTGTAAACAACCTTGTTTCTGGAACAGGCTATGACCTCTGTGTCCTGGCAATGTGGGATGACACGGCCACGACCCTTACTGCCACCAATATTGTGGGATGTGCCCAATTCTTCACCAAAGAGGACTACCCTCAGTGCCAGTCAATGCACAGCCAGTTCCTGGGTGGGACCATGATTCTGATCATTGGAGGCATCATTGTGGCAACTCTGTTGGTGTTCATTGTAATACTTATGGTTCGCTATAAGGTCTGCAACAATTCGCAGGGAAAGATGTCTAACGTCAGCAATGTCTACTCACAGACAAATGGAGCACAGCCAGTTCAGAACGGAGTCTTGCCCCAAGTCAATCCCAAAGTGGTTGTCAGAAATGAACTTATGGAGTTCAACTGTCAGTCCGCACGGAGCAGCATCTCCTCTTCCTCCAGCTCTGCAAATAGCCGTGACTGTGATGACTATAGCCTCCAAAGTGAACAGGGCACATTGTCCAGTAAGTGGAGGCCTCCTTCCAGGTCAAAACACAATATTGACAGGCTAATGGGAGCTTTTGCCTCCCTGGAACTGAAATGTCAGAAAAAGGAGGAGATGACAGACTCCAGAACTTCCACAGTGGCCCACCACTCAGACAAAGAGCCACTGCTGGGCCAGCCGGAGTCCAAATTTCGCAGCCTCCTCATGTTGCCTCTGGAGGGCAAAACTAAACGTAGCCATTCTTTTGACATGGGGGACTTTGCCACATCTCAGTGTTGCACGTACCCAAAAAAGATAACAAACATTTGGACAAAGAGGAGCCTCTCGGTGAATGGCATGCTTTTGCAGTATGATGACAATGACCTAACAGGGGCAAAAGGGACTTTTGGGAGCTCAGAGTGGGTAATGGAAAGCACAGTGTAAATATCAGTGTCTCTCCACCTTCCCTTCTCCCCTCATGTGTTATAAAGCATGGTTTGCTGCAAGGCCATGCATTTGGAAAGAGAGGGGAGGAAACGTTTTCAGTTGTACTGGCCAAAAAGATAGATAAATAAATAAGTAACAGTGATACTAAAAAAGAAAGAAGGTAATGAAATGTGAATAGGCAGGTATGGCACCATTCTTGTCTGGCCCCAACTAAACTATGCGTGAATGTTTCAAGGTATTTACTAGTTGTATTTAGCATTGTTCTCCAAAAGTTACTCAGACTCTTGGTGAACTGTCACACAGGATTAAACAAGGAGGATGAAAAGGGTTTAACAGCACAAGTTTAATTTTACAGGGTTCTTTTCTTTTCTTTTCTTTTCTTTCTTTTCTTTTCTTTTCTTTTCTTTTCTTTTCTTTTCTTTTCTTTTCTTTTCTTTTCTTTTCTTTTCTTTTCTTTTCCTTTCTTTTCTTTTCTTTTCTTTTCTTTTCTTTTCTTTTCTTTTCCTTTCTTTTCTTGTTTCGTTAAGGGCACCTCTTTCTTTTAACCACAGAAATACACTACTGTGGATATATCACTGGTGCTAGGATAAATCTGTTTGTCATTGCAAATGACTTTCTCAAAAGTGCAGGCAGGGCATCCACAGGGACAGATCAGAGCAAATTGTTCAGCATAATCTCATGGTGTTAACTGTGACATCTGGGAAAATACATGTTGATGAGTGGGCTTTTGGTTGGGATTTGATGATTTCTGTTCTGTTTTGCCTTGTTACTGCTTTTGAGTTGTTTTTTTTCCCCACAGCAGAGAGTATGTTTCCCTGCATTTTTTTTGTGGTTTGTTTTCAGTCACATCAAATCCCCCAGATGAAATGGAGGATATGTAAAAAGGTCAAATTTCCAATGTACTGTATAAATCACCTCCAATACAATCCCTTTATGTCCTAGGAAAAATTAAATCTTGGGGCTAACAATTTTTTTTTAAAATCATCGTCTTTCTTCCATCTTCTTCATAGTCTCTGCTTGTCAGTGGTCAAGGTAGATTGCAGCACCTATTGATATCTGTAAGGGTGTTGCTGTCAAAAATGGGAAAAATAGTAATCAAGATTTCCTCCCAAAGGATAGAGTAAGGGAAAATTAAAGTAGCTCCCAAGAACTTTCCACATTATGAATTTCAGTGGTTTCTGGCAAAGGTCACACTGTCACTCCATTTACCTGACAAAAAACCCACAAACTTTCACCCTACTCTGACAAAAGCTCTTTGTACAGTCGCCATGACACAGCCTGACTGTATCAGTAGCAAATGTAAGCTTTTATGTATATCAGGGGATTGGGTATGTTCCAAATTATCCACAGAACCTGCATTAAATTACAGTGTCTCAGAGTAGGGGGTCCTCCATGTGTCCCAGGCATTACAGATAGCCCTTCCCCAATCCCCACTGTACTTCTACCCCCACTGTCTCTCACCCTTCACTAAGGTACTTTTTAACTAAGAACAGGAGCTCCTTGGAGCTTGTAAACTGATTCTCAAATTTGTTTTCGGGGAGCATTGCTGTGATTGCGGAAACGCATATGGCCCATGCAGCTGACTTCAATGTCCTTGACAATTTTACTGTGATTTCCAGCATTCTGGTGGCTTCTGCAACTGTCCTTTCATTTGTTTATTTATTTGTCAGCTCCCAATGATCAGCTGCTGGGAACCATTCTGAAATTGCACATTGTTACTATGAATTTGTAAAAGACATGGAGAAAGCAAGGCACAGAGAAAATAACACATGAAAAAACTCTATGTATATTTTTTTTAAAGGTGCAGAAATATATTGTGACATGACTGTGTATTTGATCTTGTATTCGTCACGTTTCCTACTTGGAGTTTTAGAAAATGACATCCCTGTGATCAGAATATTTTTTCCTTTCTTTTCTTTTCTTTTTTTTTTTTCTACAAAATGTACAGTAAAAACATTCTTGGAGAAAAGTACATGCTTTTCATTTATTTGCTGTCCTGTCGTCTGCTTTGAAACCTAAGAAATGAGCAATGATTATTTTTTACATTATCTTGAAAATTTAGATGTTTGCTTTTTCTTTCCCTCAAACTACCTTTCACTTCATGATTTTAGTTATAAAATGGGAATCAAGAGATATAGACCTTTTGGGCATGTATCAGAAAAAATCTTATAAGAAGATATTTAACTTATTTTTCAATGGTTACATTTACACAGCTCTGTATGACTAATGTATTTTAAACCCTGATCCAAAATCTGCAGAAATAAGAGGAATCCCTTTTTAAGCTTAGGACCTGATTTTGTAAGTTTTTGCTCACAGACAATATTAATATATTCAAAAGAGATGGTCAAACTTTGTTTTCAGCTTCTTTCAAAGTTCTCTGGTTTCCTCATGCTTTCCAAGAGGAATCACCTCTAGTGCCAGAAACGACATCATTCAACTGTCCAGATGGTACATTCATATTAACCATAAATGACATTTATATTTATGCTTTACTAAAGACTCTTGAAGACATTAATGTAATTATTTTCTTTTCCTCGTTATGCTGTGGTGTGGTTGGACTTTTTTATTATGTTGCTGTTTTGCTTTGAACATGACATCTGGGTTGTTTTTAATCTAGGCATTGAGTTCAACTTCAATATTAGTAACATACACAGCTCTGAATTTTCAAAAGCAATATCCTATACTATTTTCTTTATGAAAAAGGAAAACATCTCTTTCACTTTCTCATACAAGATCAGAGGAAGTTAGCTAACAGATGCAGTTTTAAAATAATGGATTGCTGCCAAAGAATCCAAGAAATGAAGTCCAGAATCTAACAGCTGCATTTATTACTGTTAATCATGATTTTAATTCATTTAGCTTTAATAAATGAAGCTCAACCCACATCAGCAAATTTGCAAACAGAGAGCAAATGAAATGAGTGCCCATCAATTACTTTTGGTGCTTACAGCATTTGGAAGGAAGAGGACTCAGGGACTCCCGGTGAGGCAGGGAGCCCTGCAGTGAGTCAGAAGGTGGATAGACCTGAGAGAAGGATGGAGCCAGCCTGAAGTGGTGCTGCCAGTGCCTGGGCATTACTGGGTTGTGATCATCTTCCACACTTCACCAGCCACTGCCCTGCTTACACAGCTAGCCAAAGGGACCTCTAAAATTATGCCATGACTTCCTCTTTACAACTTTGAGAGCTGCTGAAAACAGCTCTGTCTTTTGGGTTACATCCTGCACCAGTGCCCTAATTACTAATGCACAAGTGTGACTCCAGGGTCCTCCACACACAATCTGACAAATGTCTACCTTGCCAAATTGTCATGCATGCTCCTCACTCAGCATCTCTGGTTGTTTTTCTGTACCACTGGTGTGTGGTAAGAATTATTCCCTGTTCCTCTTCTGACAGCACCTGTGAATCAGTGGCTGGTGAAATGATATATAGATATCCACTTACCTGGGTTTAATAAATACGTTCACACATCATTGAGGAGCTGAGCTAGCTCCAATGGCCAAGCCCCCTGGTCTCATGGCCCTACACTGAGAAATTTATACAGGCCTCAAATAAGTGTGCTGCCTCATAAATTAACTTGTGGTAGTGTGACATGCAGCTGTACCCACTGTGCTTTAGATCCAAGTGTCAGGTAGAACAGATAGTAAGAAGGATAACAGAGATCAATAAGAACCTTCTGAAAGAGAAGCCTGGGAAATTAAAGGTGCTGCAGAATTTAAAGTGAAGCCTGTGGAAATAATAAAGACAACTCCATATGTATACGCAACCCCTGTAGGTTATTCTTTTTGACTTTTGTTTTAATAATAGTGAAATAAGTTTTTTTCCTTAAAATATATGCCATTTACTTGAAAGAACAGGATATAATTCCTCTGTGAAATTCGGCACACAGTCCTGCTAAAAAAAACCCAAACCAACCCAAATCCCAAAATATCATCCTGGAGACTATTAATCAAGCTGAAGAAATGGAAATTCCTGAAATTAGTGATGATGTGGATTTCATTTGATGTCTGCTAGAAACCAAATGGTTGTATTAAATGAAAATAAAAGTGTATATGTGTGTGTACATCTGCATATGTACATATGCATAGCAAAGCAGACTATATTATTTGCTCACAGTTTATATCCTCCTTACGGATTTCATTAATTGGAATATATTTCTGGTTTCAAATGTCTTTTCTGAGTTTGCCAGCTCTAGAGTGCAGCAACTGATTTAGTTTTCCCTTATCCTTAGAGGAAGACAACGTTTTTGTATGTCTCCAAACTACACCCAGTACTTGGTTACAATTTGAATTAACTCTTTAAGCAATGCATAACAACAAAGCAATGTAAGATACTGCTGCCCTGCAAGACAAAAAAGTGTTAGCACTTCCTTTGCTAAACCAGTTTATATCCCATACCATGGGCCTGATCCACTCTGGAACAGAAGAAAATAATATTCCAAAAGAGACTGCTTGTTTCATTCTCAGTCTTCACCCAGGAAAGGGTAGCAAAGACAGATAACCAAAAAGAGGCCTTGGAAGTCTCCCAGTAAGTGCTATAAATGCAGCAAAGATTTCAGTGCTTTCTAACCCAGAGGCCAATGAATAATTCCACCTGATAGCCAATAAAACATTTTAGTCTTTGAATAGCTTGAATGTCACATCTGTTTGCAATGCTTTGTACCCATTAACCCCAGGGTAACCCACAGCACACCATATGGCACATGCAGCACCCCCATCTATCCCTTGCAGTCTATTTCTCTGGAACTTTTTCTTAGTGACTCTCTCCCCTCTCTGTGCAGCGTTTGTAATTCAGTGCTTGGACAATTCTGATGTATGATAACATTCTGGATGTGGAACCAACAAGTAATGTTATTAACATCTTACATGTTTCAACTTTAAATTCCCCTACGTGTGAAGAGGGGATCCCTCCGAAGTCATTAAATTAGTTTTGGTTTCTGGCTGTAGGCCAGATGAAAACTAAATCAAAGAGTATCTTGAAAGTCTTTCTTTCAACATAGGAATTTTATGTTTTGCAATATGTTTTCCTTGTCCTAATTAATTACTCCTTAATCCCCAAAGGAACAACATTCCCTAGCATCAGCTGTCAAAAGGCCCTACTATATGAAACAGTGCCAGATGCTTATTCCCGGTATTACACTCCCAACAGATGGCAAATGCCAGAGATATAAATCTATATCCAGATATAGATTTATCAGCAAGTGCATGCATTTGTATTCTTGCATACATGTTCATGTGAACACATGCACACATGTACAGTTGTGCTCTTTAATTGTCTGGTTTGTGATCTACAGATTTCCTAGTTAGGTAATAAAGGAACATTAACATTTTTTATGCAATACTAATGGGAGAGAGAGCGAACAGAAACCTCTTTCTAGGAAGTAGATTAATTGATAATCTGCATCTTTTCCCAGTTGGAAGAGTTCAGTGCTTCAAATGAACTTACCTGACAGTGAACGGGTTCCACAGCAAAGGCTCAACTCCTACATTAGGGCATTTATTCACCTAATTCTCCCATCACATGCTGCAGTTAAATCACCTGTCAATGAGGACTCACATTTTGCAGGGAAGCAAGCAGCTGTAAGGAGCTCTGGTTCTGCATTTACTGCCCCTGTTTGTGCTCTTGAATGCACTGGCAATATCATGCTTTAGTTTGTTAGCTGGTTTGCTTTTTGGGAAGAGGCAGCATCACATTACACTGAGTCATACGAGGAGCCCGGACAGAAGGCTAGAGAATCCTGTGGGAAGCAGAAACATTGAAAAATCAATGGCCTGCACTAGGAGAGAGTAAATTCTGACTTTAAAATCTGTAAATCTTAGTTTAGAAATAGGAGAGCAGACTCCTCCATTTGTTGCCTGTACAGTTACGGAGGTGGACATCAACTTCTTGTTAAAGCTGCTCAGACATGTTTGCCCATAACAATTTTCATGGAATAAGAAATTGAATGGATGCCTTTTGTGACATTTTTCAAGTTTCCTCTGTGGGACTAGTTTATTTTAAAAGTATCAATACTCCTATCCTCTTCCCTGAAATGAATAATGCAGAAATATTTTAATACTAAGCAGTCAATTACCACCTGTACCATTTATAAGTCAAATCACAAGATGGGTATCTGCAGAAGAAAAAGAGACAATACTGTTTCAGGGAAGTTGGCCCTCTTTGCCAGTGTTGTTGGTACATCATTATGAAGTGCAGGAGCTGAGAAAGCATAGGCAAGGCTGCACACAGTGGAATGTCTACTTTTTACCCTATGGTAATGAGGCTTAAACATAAATTCAGAGAGGGGATGTGATAATCTTCCTTCCTTTTAACATGACTCAGAGATGTGAAATTTCAAACAGTTAGGCTTATAAATCTGATGTGTCATAGACAGAAAAATGGCACTCATAGGGCTGGTGTGATCCAAGAGTTACTGCGTCAGCAAAGTTGCATGCTTGTCACTGGTGGAACTGGTATCATGCACAAAGGCTGGGCCTGGTGAAGCAGGATCCCCAGGGGAGAGGATATCACTGCACAGGTCACAGCACAGAGAGAAGGCATGGCAATGTAAGAACATGTTAGACCTGACTCGGCCAATAAATTGTTCTTACCCTAGTATCCTGTGATAGCATTCAACACTAGTTATTTCAGAGAAAGTACCTCCACGAAAACTTCAAAGAGGTCTGTCCCAAAGCCTGGTTGGCTGAGAGTCCATATCCTGTTTTTCATAAGGAAGCACAAAAGTTCTTCCAAAATTCACACTCTGAAAATTAAAGCACAACTTAAAACTAAATCTGGGACAAGAATGAGTTCTGAATGACACACTCTGTTTTGGAGTTTCTGCCTCTGAGCCTGTCAAGCCTGACTTTAAAAAAAAAAACAAAAACAGTCGTCGTTTGAGACTGGGTTTGCCAGAGGAGCTTGGAAATGGACAGGTAAGTATTTACAGAGATGATGAGAACACTCCTCATTTGCAAGAAGGCAGGAGTGCACCTCCTCTCTGTCTCATTATCGCTAAATACAACAGCACAGCAACAGCACTAAAACAAGCAGCAACTTTATCAAATACAAAACCCAGTGCTGTAATGCAAAAAAATCCCAAAACTACTATCTCTTAACAAAGTGCCTTTCTCACGTGGTTTTTGAAAAAAAAAGACCAGATATTTTCCATTTGAATACCACTCTGGATACACATATAATACAAAATTTGTATAGAAAAAAGATCCCATCTTCCAAGAGATGTGTACCATTGCACATTACCAGGTTGTGTAGTAATATTTTAAGATCAGATATATCTTGGTATAGCACCAATTTGATCCTAAGAAACATGACCCTAGATTTAAGGTCAGTAGAAGATGATGTCTTATTACCTTCCTGTTCAGTGCAAGCCACAAGATGATGGCTTTCTATTGGAGAAACCCCAGTGGGATTGTGGACGTTTAAAGTCCACATTTGTGAGGCCAGTGCAAAGCTCAGTAGGTGCATGAAAATGCAAACAGTCCTGGGACCATTAGCGCAAATGCCTTTAACAGCTGCCAAAGAGCCCCGGCTTGCTGTATGGTTGGGCAGCCTCACAAACACACCCAAAATGACTACACGGATGCAAATGACTGAAATGTAACTGCCTATAATATGCTGAGTGCTGGCTAATGGATAGCATTGGTTAAAAGTCATGAATACAGATGAAATCAATGCAGTTTGGGCTGCATCTGCTGGGCTACAGTTATCTGCCCACTGCTGGGTGTCCAAATTACTGTGCTGCTTGCTGGCCTTGGCAACCTAGTCTGAGGGTCAGAGCCACCAGGGTTGGACTTCCTCCAAATAAACCACCAAGCATAGTCTTGAATGAGTTGAGGAACTTGTCTGTTCTTGAAGAATTTATGTTACAGATCCCCCCTGGACCTTAGTCCAGAAGAGGCTTCCTGCTTCTGCCATCTAGACCAGCCTGAGTTTAATTTCGAGGGAAGGATCACACATCTCTAGCCTGGACTTCTGGGACCCTGCACCTAACCCCCACCACTAAGTTTCATACCTCCTCCATTCCCTGTCTTCACTGACTTATCATTTTATTTCAAGCAATAGGCTTTAATTAATTTACCACAATCCTCAGCTCAGCTGATGCTTTGAAGTAGCTGCACACTACAGGAGAATGAGTAGGCTAAATATGGCTGATGTGCTTTCTGGCTATACTATTCCCAGTAACCCTGCTGCAGCTATGCTGTTGACTACAGTGACTGATGATTACAATTACAGTTGTTTGAATTATTCAGTGTAACAAGACAATCAATCAGATGAACTGAGCTCCTTCATCACTTGCAAACTGAGGACCCAAATTTCCTGAGAGGTATCTGTCATCCTTCAGTGTTTTCTCAATCAGTAGCAAGACCACAGTTCTATACTGGGGATCTTGCCTTTTCATTCCTGATTAGTAGTTCCAGGATGGCCATTTCAGGCTGATTTCTTCAGAACAACTACAAAACAAAGAAACAAAATGACCATAAATACACTGACTGAACAGACCCATCGGTCTGTTATTGTTCCAGCAAGAGATGAAGTATAGCCCTTGGGAATATCAACCTGGTGACCCAGTTTCAAACAACTAAAAGGTATTACTATGTCAGGTATGTTAGATTTACTGTTAATGCTTCTATGTTTAAATTGTATCTGGCATTAATATGGATTATACCTGGTGAAGAGCTTCAGAATTAATCTCTAAGACAGGTGACCTGGATCTCATTTTAGTGAGGAAAGGATCTCATACCCTTCAGTGGTCTCATCCTCTTCAGAATATTTTTGAGAATCTGCTCAGTCTAATGAGCTAATTACAATATATATTTATTTTATATACCTATATAGTTTCATCCCTATACATGAATGCAGTGTGGCATGTTCCCCTCATCCATACTACTTGTGGTGGGTATAGATGAGCTATATTGCTGTTCAGAATGAAAACCTGTACATTAGATCAAACACCCTCCAAAATCCACCAGCGTCAATCTTCAGTCTTTCAAGAATGGATGTACTTTGGAGTTATACCCCAAGAGCAAACTAGGGTGGGACAACTGGAGCTAAATTTGAAATAACTCTTGATAGAAATGTTCACATATGCTTTCTGCACAGAACTTCAACCCCAAATGTGTTGAACAGAGGCAGATCTGAATTCTGGTCTTAGCCTGCCTCATAGCTCCTACTGTAACCTACCCAGTGCTAGAGAACTATGTAAATTACAGCAGTTCTAAAGGTCTAAATTTTTGTCTCCTTCTCTATCATCCTCAACACATCCAACACAGCCCTTCACAAAACAGCTGGGGAATATTTTTTTCCTGTAGTGGTAAGAGTCTCCTTTGGCTGTTTTCTTTACTGATATTTTTTACCTGGTATAAAGCTGCTGATGAGGGAATCTTTACCACCGCTCTCTTTATCACCTTTGCTGGTAAAAACCCAGCCAGTCTCAAAATGTGTTTGGTTCCAGTGTGCGTTGTCTATCCCATGTTATCCTCGACTCATAAATATTTATGTCAGCTATTTTTTATTCATATGACTGCATGGGGAATGATCTTTTTACCACTGCCTGTATTAGCATACAATATTCCCTCATGAGTACAAGTATTCTCCATTCATTATTTGTCATTCATCATGTCTTCTTCATCACTTGGCCATCGAAAAAGTTATTCTCATCTGGCAAGGGACTAGAAGGAATAACATTTGGTCTACCACAAGTTGCTGTATAGGGAATGTAACAGCTGAAATTAGCAATATAATCGCAAATCCTAAAATAAAATGTCTTTTTCCAAAATTAAGTGCAAATGAGACTAAGATTTGCTAACATTAGGGTAGATCAGAAGCAATTCCTGAATGGAAACACAACAAGGCCAAAACAAATCAAATTCATTACATGATTTATTTGGAAAATGGAAGTCTAAGAGTTTCAATGGTGAGTTAAAGTGGAAATGATGATGTTTCCTGAACTGCACAGCATCTATTGCATATACAGTCAGAGCAAGAAAATCAGCTGAGTCTAACATAGAGTTATAACATGCAGTTTGCAGTACTGTAGAATTTCTAAAAGGGTTGTGAAATTCCTGAAGAAGGAATGTGATTACCAGAAATGGGATTAACTAATAATAATTAAGCAAATTTGAATCCTAATTGGAAAGGCATTTCCTTCATATCCCTTATGGAAGGGAAAATGAAGGTACAGTATTTAAAAGAGTTTTGAAATAAATAAATAAATATTACAAAAAGGCTGAGAGTGGATTTGCAATCCAGGCCAAATGCTCAGTTTGCACCTAAATCTCTGGATTATGGGAGATTATCACAGACCAAACCCCTTTAGCAGAAAAGAACCTTTTAAATCCACCTCAGCATTGCCCTTATTAGGCATGAAGGAGAGAGGCTACTTCCACTGGGAGGAAAGATGCCCTTAATTCATGGCTTGTCAGAAGAAAGGTGCTTGCTTCAGCACCGAACCAGGTTAGTTATGGCCTAATTTACACAGAAGCATGTCGTACTGGTGGAAGGGATGACACCTTTAAGTAATAATGAACAAGCGTGCGTTGACAGAATAATAATCACGGATTGAAAAGGTTACAGCAGAGAAGGTGGTAAAGCTAAGTGCCTGGTTTAATTCCGCTGGGTACCATAATATCAGGAGTTGGGAGCTGCACTTACAATATAAAATAACATTAGTGTGGCAATTAAGACTTAATGGTTTGTGGAGAGAAGTCTGCAAGACTTTATAAAAACATCCAAATTAGTCTGTATTCAAGTTTTACTTCACTCATTTTTTTCTGGCTGTCATCTCCATCAAAGGCAGAGTTTTCTTAAAACATAGTGAAAAAATGCTAGAGGCATCAGGGCTGCTTCTCAGTTTGTCTATATGGGTATAATCTCAAGGACACTTCTGCCCAATTATTCCAACTGAAGAATATGGCTGAGGGTGTCTACAAATAAACTTACTGACCTAGAACAACTCATTTGCTCCAATGGGTAAACAAAAACTAGATGTATATTGACCTGGTCTCCTATTCACAGCATTTCAACGTCTCATACTGCATGTGTGTTTTAAAAATCACTGCAGATGGGCTACAACACTTAGAAAAAGATGTCTCAAATGGGAGCCCTTTGAGTGAATTCAAACCCCACAAGTTTGGTTAGGTCCTTCCTCCAGCCCCAGAAGGAGATCACTCAGATGTCTGGGAGATAATAACACATTTTTTACAGAGTTCTGGATTCTTGGGGGTCGTGCCATAATGATAGCAGTGTGCCAATGGCCTGTCAGTGCTGGGTTTGGCAGAAAAACCTGGAGTGAGAACAGGTAGAAATTTCTTGATATGGAGGGGACGAGGGGGGATGCAGGAAAAAAGAGGGCTTGGTTTTTTGCAGTCTACTGCCTGGCACAAGATCTGTGGCCATCTGCATGGCCAAGAATTTCTATGAAAATATGTTTCTTCAATAGTCTTCATTTCAGTGGTGACTGAATACCTAAAAAGCTTCAGGGATCAGTATCCTAGTTTTGTTGCAAGACCAGCATGAGCCAGGTCAGTATGAGACAGGAAAACAAGAATACAGGAAGCTGGGGCAGGAGAAGCAAGCTTATCAGCTCATGGGTATAGCCATGGCACTTTGCCTTCCTGTCTCACCTTCACATTTCATGCATCCTTGTTATCACATCATCTCACACCTGCAGCTGGCAGTGCCTCCATCAGGCTCCTCGCTGCAGCTCCCTCCACTGCATATACAAGATGCTGATGGGAGGGAATGGGGAATTCTGCTATGTTCAACTAAAATGGAGTGACTTGAGAATCAGGGGTGCCTTTTAGGACATCTACTCTATAATAGCTCTACCGCTATGCAACCATGAAGTGCCTACCAAGGTAATTTTCTTTCCTCCTTTAGATAGTATTTTACAGAGGTATGAGTAAGAGTCTGCTTGTGTGTCGGGCTTGGTTTATGTGATTTTCCCATTACTTCCCTCCTTTCCAGACTGTGGGCCAGAAGAGTGAGATTAAATTCCATAGCAATAAATGCATTGCAGAATCACAGAATGATATTGGATTGGAAGGGACCTCTGGAGATCATCTAGTCCAACCCCCTTGCCAGAGGAGGTCCACCTAGAGTAGGTTGCACAGGAACATGTCCAGGTGTGTTTTGAATGACTCCAGAGTCAGAGACTTCACGCTCTCTCTGGGCAGCCTGTGATGCGTCCCACCTTTTGCATCAGAATTTGAATAATTAAAACTGAGTTTATCCTTTTCTCAGATACACCTTTTAACATGGTGCTCTTCATTCATTCTGCTCTGTGGGAAATCTAATCTCTTAAATTGTTATATACTTATACATATATATGGCCAATATATATTTTTAAGTGGATGCCTCTAAAGCAGGAGGGATATATTTATTGAATACCAAAGAATTGTAGTCCTGACTTTGATCTCTGAGTCAAGAGAAACAAAGTAGGTTTGTCCAACACAATCATTGCAACTTACCTCACGGGAGTGTTGAGGATTGCCTCCTAGAGTAGAGAAAGGTGGATTTGCTGAGTCTCTGGGAAATTGAATGTGCTTTATTGTTAACCCCTTAGGCACAATCTCCCTTTGCCATTGCTGAGTCAGTAATTGAACACAGTGCTCTTCGGGTGACCAATAGGTGGGGACACGCACCTGTAGATCAGTCAGAAGACGCAGTTAGTTTTCCTGCTTCAGTCCTTAACATCATGAGGGTAGTTACCTGAAGAAAGTGAACAGTCTGGTAGCCCATGCCAGCACTGTACCATGATAGTGACAGAGGATATACATTTAGAGCAGCAGTAACCTTTCATGCAGAAATATGAAGATTTCTTTGTAGGGAGTTTCTCAAAATACTGATTACCCTGAAAACTGTCCTCCATCCTTTCAGTTAATGAACATATTATTGTGTTATACTTGCAATCCCATAGTACTAAATCCAGTATATTTAGATCTATCTGAAAAGCTGGACCTAGTGCATGAATTAAGAAGTCCACTGTCCTAACAGAAGTGACTCTCTAATGAAACCTTGTTCATGTTTTTTCAACTATGAATTATGATCACATTCTTGTTAAGATAGAGAGGGTCTTTACAAAGGTATTTAAGTCACCTAACTGTGAAGAAAAATAAAGAATAAGATTTACAAAAGCATCTAGATTTTTGAGTCTAATTTAATCTTAAATCTCTAAATGAAGGAGGTGATGCACAAAGCATTTATTTAACACTTTAGACTTCTCATTTTTCATGTGTATCTGTCTCCTGGTCTCATTTTTCATGTCCTCAATGCTGTAGGAATAGGAAACCTAAAAAAAGGTGTCTTGTCTCCCCAGTTGTTGAACACTGTTAGCATTCTTGTTCTGTTGGAGCAAGGGATATTTTTTTTCCCTCCAAGACAGAGATCATAAGCACATTTTAATTTTATGGAATAGCTGATCTTATTCTGAACATTAATGACCAAAATCACAAACTAGCCCGATTGCAGGTACAAACTGGATCTCTTTGAACAAAATTATCCCATAATCCTCTAGCACTGGCAGATGACATGCAAAACCAACTGTAGAATCATATGTTAAAAAAAAAAAAAAAAANGAGCAATCAGTTCTTCGTGGAAAAGAGAGACTACTTTAATTACCGCCAACAGGCAGCGACCTTGAAATTCTTACTATATCTTAATTTTACGAGCTGTTCAGACACTGGATTGATGAGGACAGAATAAGTACCCGGACTGAATCTACTAAATTATTAGGCCTGATTTCTAGCTGAAATCATTTCAGTAAAAGGATTATACATTTCATTTAGGTAAATAATGATAGGATCTGCTGTTACTCTTGCTGGCATAAAATTTCTAAGGGCTGTCACTCTGTGCACTTCAGGGCAAAAAATGGATCAGTGTCAGTGTTTTTTATCATTATACTTATATTTGATGTCTTTCATAAAGGTTCTATACTTACATTATTCTGACAGATTGTCACCTTCCATTAAAAAAAAAAAAAGAAGTTTTTACCCCTCATGACTGAGCAAAAAAGCCTCGACTAAATTTGAAAATCAGAGTGTAATTCAAATGTCAAATTTATGATTTTGGCAACATAACATCTTGTTATTGGGTTGGAGTGAGTCTTGCTCACAATTTTTGAAAGCTTGAGGTCATCCATCCTATGTATCAGACTGGGCCAGAAGGAAACCACACCCTTTCTCGATTCAGAATAAAGCCCACTTTAGATGCAGCCTGCTGACCTTGTCTTTTACAGCATCTGGCAGAACTGAGAGACAGCTATAGGACACCAAAACTAGGGATTTCACGAGACCCACTAGGGCAGTCAGTCTTTCTCAGGGCTTGCTGGACAAACCCATCAGCAGGTATTTTCCAAGGGTAGTTCAATCCAATTCTGGAAGATGAAACAGCAAGATAACGCATCACTTCCCACTGCCAATTCTATGTCACCTCTCAGCTGAGCATGACATTACACCTGCAGCTCCTTGCCTGGCTGACAGTACAGCTGCTGTGCAACCTAAGCCATTAAACAGATAGCATTCCTCCTCCACATCCTCAGGTCATGGGATTTTAAGGGACAGAAGAAGGTTTAAGGTTAACTAACCTCTTCCAGAAGATTACAAATAATAAGATAAGGCATGCAGGTGAAAAGACACTCTGGACTCCTGCAAGCAGGGGACAGAGCAGGGGAACCTCCTGCCCCTCTGGTCGCATGGGCAGCTGAGGACTCCCCTGCTGATGGTGAGCAGGTGCTGGCATGTGGAGGGACAGGCTTGTACTGCAGATACCTTCCACGCATGTCTCTCAGAGCCATCTGCTCTGAATTAGACTGGATTACAGACACAGCATAGGCAAATCCCTTCTTGCTGTTTGCGTGACATAGGTTTATCCCATGTGAAATATGGCTTAGAGGAGAAGGCTACTTTTCTCACATGTTAGGGAAAGACAGTTAACAAGAAGAGCTTCTAGAACCAGGTAAAAGAAACACCCTTCCTAAATGACAGATGACACTTTGGCAGACAGTGTGTTTTGGTAGCCCCAGGACAAAGGAAAAAAAAATCAGGTCAGACATCAAAACCACAGTGCAGGATTCAGTGCAAGCAAGGAAAGACACAGGCCAGCAAAGCACTGGATTCATAATCGCTTTACAGAGAGGAAGGGTACATAAGGGGAACAGGCAAATCTAAAGCAATATGTCCTTAAGCATCATTTAGTAGAGTGCTGAAAGAGATGGCAGAT
>VZTM01037542.1:7725-26544 GCA_013400555.1 Jacana jacana
CAAATCTGAAATCTTCCTTTGTGATCCTCAAGACGGGGGTGAAGTCAGCTGTTTTCAGTTTAGGAGTTTAGTGCGCCTCAAAGGCCATCTATAGAAATGGGATGAATAGTAATTCTTAATCCCATGTAAGCAGTTACTTTGTGCTGCTATTTAAAACTATGTTACTGAAAAAAAGAAGAGCATTCATCGGAATACAAAAGTGGTGGAAGGTTGTGGAAGAGGAAGGTAATAGAGTAATAAAGACCCTGTGGCATTCATTTGACATTGCCCTTTCTGTCCCTTTCTTTCTTTGATGTAATTGCCGGCTGTACCTCCTTTAGGTGGTGTGATAATAACATTATTTTAGGGAAAAAAAAAAAAAGGTTGGCAGTTGTGCATTCATTTTGTTGTGAACTTTTCATGCAAAATTAGACTGTGAAAGGAAGGTGACGAAATGAAGCCCTAATGTTATTCCACTGAAGTTATGTTTGGATGAATTTGGCCCTGGAATTTGCTGGTCATTTAATATGATAGACTTTGGAAGTATATTTTTGTTTAATCTTTGTGCCTCATTAAGAAGATTAATCTCTTGGATAACAAAAAATAATCTCTTCTTTTTTGAATCTGCTTGATTTTGTGTTTCATCAGGCAAAACTATTTCTCTCAGCAATTCTCCTCTGAGTTTCACTTATGTAATGCTCACTTATGTAAGAAAAAGTGAAAACAATCAAGCAAATCCAACTCTTCCTTTGCCCAGGATCTTGCAGTGAGAAGGTCAGTGAGTTAAAAATGTCTATTGAATTCTTGGTTTGCAGCAATACAACAGAAAGGTTGCAATTGTATTTCCTGTTAGTTGGAGAATCTGGGAGAGGATAAACTATTGTAGAGTGAAAAGTCAATATGACAGTGAAGTTATGCTTTTAGCAGTGAATGATTATAAATCTCAATTTTGATTTTTAATTATGTTGATGTATTGCTGCTTTTAAAGGACATTTATGAGACTTAGAATTAGATGTCAAGAAGACGTGGTTACTGTCTAAATAAGTAAAATTTATGTGACAATTTAAAAGCTCCTTCAGACAGGGGAAAATGACTGAGGAAAGAAAAGCTCAAAAATTTTCAAAATGCAGTATTTGTGTGTCCTAAGATTAATTTTGTTCTTTGGCTATTAGAATGAAATGGGATCATCTTCTGTTCAACAGTCAAACAGGGAAAGTGGTCATTTTCACATCATAATTGCATGTTCGTGTGAGAACCATTCTAATTTTTCATGTCAATCACGCAGACATTAGAGGAAAGTAAAGGATTGATAGGTGACTTCACAGAAAACTGCCACATTCATCATTCTTGTGTGGCTTCTGGTGATCTTACTTGCTGCCTGACTGGTTACACCTCTAACTTTCTTTCCATTTCTTATCTGTAGTGAATGTCTCTGAATTTTGATTACCCATGGGAATCTTTAAATGCCATGACACTGCAACAAACAAATAATATTAAAGGTGTTTTAAAGTTGTGACTTTAGTAATTAATTTAATTTGGTTCACTTGGTTTTGAATATACTCTCCGAAGCATTTATTGCTAAATGCAAGTGGCCATAACACAGTTTGTCATGGACAAACTGTGTAGGGGCATGGGACTAATGAGACTCTCTTAGCTCAGATTACAGCTCCCTGCTGTTACCCTTACTACATCACAAAATCCCATTCAAAACCTGAAAAACTCAAAAGAAGCAACAAGCAGCTCTAGGAAACTTTTAGCTTGAACAGTAGGAAGTATAACAGAAAGACATTATGCACAACAGGCAAGTAAGTTCTGCTGCCCCCTTCTGACTTGCTGTTCCCCATTTCCTGGGAAAAAGCCTCTCGGAGTGGTATTGGAAGGAAGACAGGAAAATGTGGTTGCATGACATAACTTAAGGAGAGTGTTTGGCTTCATTTGAGAAAAAGATGTCTTTGGCAAAAGACTGATTTTGCTGTTAATGAAACATACAGACAGAGACCTCACTCATGATAAATTTCCCTGAGTTCAGAATTATTTATTTTCTCTGTTGCCGTATACTACTCATCATCTCAGTCCTTATTTCTTATAATTATTCCAAATATCTCAGATTGGTCATGTACTATAATTTCTGTTCTGTCCTGTCATCAGCAGTCTAACACCATAGTACTCCCATGTCACCACTCAAATGCGTTTTGATTCTGACAGGACATTTTGGTAAAAAAAAACCCGCAATATTAATTTTTGGTTTTGTAAGTGCTCTGTTGAAAGAATTAGGGGTACTAATTAGCTGCTTTGAACTTTTGTTGCTGTCAGGCTAAAAACTGAACTCAGCACTCAGTGAAAAATTTGCAGTGTAACAACTCCTAAGATCAAATATTGAGTTCCTGTGACATCGCACAAAACTGTTGAATTTTGCAAGCAGCTGCTCTCTTCCTAATGATTAATAATATGGTTATGTGGGGTTCATCTTCATTAGGCCAATTGTGGAAAGATGCCAGTAACGTACAAGCTTCAATCCTCTTTGGGGTTGAACAGCTGTTTCCTCATCTAAACCTCTGTTTAAAAGGAGGAAGGCTTTTTAATGTCAGAAACGATTTTTTTTTTTTTAAACATTATAATATTAAAGGGTTAAGCCAGCCAGACAGCCAGACTTTGGAAAGAAATGCGTTGCACAGGGACAGTCACAGTTGAGTAGGAGGGCATGCATGGGGCTTAAATAACTGATCTGCGTGAGGAAGAGCCATCAATGTAAGATGAAGTAAGTAGCTCAGTCACTCAGTAGAAGCTTTTTCTTTAGAAAAACTGTTCCATGTCCTTCATTCCTGGCTGATGTGCCTATGTGTGGGTGGCAGCTCTGACATACTAAACAATTTTTGGGAATTGGAACTTTGCCCTAGCAGGTGGTCAATGGATACAAGTTAAAACAATTCGGTTCTGTTCCCAATTTTTCTGCCATGTAGGTGTGCAAAATCTTTTTGCGGGGAAGAGCAGTTGAGTCTTTGGTGACAGTGACTCAGGGGAAAAAAACAAAGCACTGGAAATCTTAGATGTATTGCAGCATCATCTGGATATGAGATTAAGCAGACACTGCTGTTGGGCAGTAAAGCATCCACAAAACTTTTCCACAGGCCCAGGCCCTGCAGTTGACAGACTGAGGAAGACAAAACCAGAAAATGCAGCTGTTATAGTTGAGAAAGGGCATCATGGAGAGGAAGCTGGTGTTTGACAATAAGTTTCACTATTTGACTTGAAGGCTTGGACCTCCATGAGCCTGAGGTGGAGCAGGAGCCCATGAACTTAGCAGGGCACAGGACATAAAAAAGGAGAAAGTCCAGGACAAGGGCAGTTTGTTTTCACAATCCAATCAAAAAAAGAAGTAATGCTGGTGTGGCTCTTTACTGTAAATACCTCCTTTAATTACTTTACATGAGATCTAGGAGGTGGATGTACAATGGTACCCTGGTCTGAGCGATACTAAACCTATACCTCCTAGTTCTTGAGTAGGTGTATGTGCCACGAGGCTCCAAAGCACTCTTATTTTTGTTTTCATTCTTCAATTTATTCCTTTCACTCTCTTTAAATAATGAAACGTCCATTGAAAGATCAACTATAACTCAAGTATTTTATTTTCTAAGTAATGAGCTATGGAGCGAATTAGATAAAAGCAAGTTAATGTCATGGTTTAAGCCAGACTGATGTGGTCAGTCCTCAATTAGGATGCCAAAATCCTAGTTCTGCTTAAAGCTGCAGTTAACACAAGAGCATGGACCTGTCAGTCCCAAACCTTGAAGTGAATTAACAGTAACAGCACTCCTCTCTTATGCTGGTCATCTTGCACTTCTGAACAATTACAGCTTGATCTTCCAAACCAAAATAAGACATGTTAACAAGATAAAAACTTGTAAGGCCATCCATAATCCCTCAAAAAATCAAACAATCCTACCCTGTAAGGGGTACAGAAAGAAACCTCCCCCTCCCCCTTTTTTTCCCTCCCTAGCTTACTGTTAGGAGCATATGTATTAGAGCATAGTTCTGCTTGGTGATAGAGTTGTGCTTCAGTCTGCCCAACACTGTAAATGCCTCTTCCATTAGAATTAATTAGCATCAGTGTGGTTTGTTCTCTTGTGTTAGAAGCATTGGAAATCATTCCTTGGCCACAGCAAAATTGTCCAGGGTAGTCGTGGTCATACATTTAAGAACTGAAGTTCATGTTAAATTGAATGTAGTTGATAGAAAAATAGATTAATGCAGATGAAAAAAATTAGCCAGTGAATTAAAAAGAAATCGGGTCATAGTCTGTAGTCTGGCACATCATATGGCTTTTTTAAAAACCTGCTATCCATAAGGAGCTCAAGCGATTTACTCTCTGAAAGACAGCAAAAGCTGATAAATGAGTCACCAAAAAGCTTACAGACAGTGACCAAGCAAGCAATTCTCTGCTTGTTACGTACTGATGGGACTGCAGGGGCAACCTGCAATAATTGTGCTAATGGACCAGCAGAAGTCAGAGACCACGCAGAGCTCTGTCTGCAGCGGGTCAGAGCTAAGTCACAGACAGCACAGTGAGCTGGAGCCAGGTCTGTCAGAATCAAGTAGGTTCGGAACTGATGCACTCAGATTTGGGTTGTGGGTTGGTTTTTTTTTTTTAATCTTTGCATGTTTTTATATGATATTTTATGGGCATATATCTTATATGATATCTTATGGGTAGGGTGAGATAGCAAACAGCATCTCACAGTTTTCAGCAGTGCAGCAGGATACCGACTCAGTAAACTCAGCACAATCTAACATCATTCAGAAGCAGCTGTGAGAGGCTGAAGGTTTTGCTCACACTTTCTGAAGTACTCCCATCTCCACGCTAGTTGGTAAGGAGAGTAAACACAGTCCATCTGCCATTCACTCCCTGCTGTCCTCAAGCAGCGTTTTTGTAAGGACTCCCTTGCCTGAAGTGAAGCCCTGGCAATGACGGAGTATGAAAGTGTTTCTCTTAGACAGCCACACAGACAGTTACACTGAACTGGTGTGTCTGGCAGGGCATTGCACTTGTTGTTTGAGGAGGAAATGCTATGCTACTGATGAATTTTTTGTAAGAAGTCTGATCCTGGATTAATACAACACTTCCTCAAACAACGTAGGTAAATATTTCACAGTGACTTTTCTACCTATTCTGGACTTATTTAATTTATTTTCTCTGGTGTTTAGAAAATACAGAAGTAAAAGCAGCTTCAAGTATTCCTTTGCCTCTAATCTTTCTAGGAGCGATAGGAACAACTCTACCCCCTCGGCCACGTCAATGACATGTGAGCTGCAATCCTCTTTAGAAGTCTATTGACAGCTGGTTCATCATGTAAACCTCTTAGAGTGAAAAGCACGAACCCGAATTTAGCAAATCTGTCTGATAAAAGGAATAATAAGCCCAGAATGGAGGGTAACAAGAAATGCACTTCCATTTTGTCTGTTTTATCTTTAATTGTGTAAGCAGGTCTGATGGTTGGACTTGATGATCCCAGGGGTCTCTTCCAACCTAAATGATTCTATGATTCTATGATTCTATAAATAGCTTTGTTGCATCCCTTGGCAGCATGTGCCTTCTTTGCCAAGACACTCTGTGTACTGTATGTTGTGCCTCCCAGTGCTTTCCATTGCAAATTAACAAGAGCAATGCTCTGCATGGATATAGCACAATGGAATTTGTGCCTTTTAGACAATGTTTTCAGCAACTTGGCACATTGTAGTCTATGCCCCAAAAAAGGCTAAGCCAGCACTGCAAGGAATGTTTCAGAGTAAAAATTTTGAAATGGATGTAGAAAACTACTCTTTTTAGCCGCAAATAAAATGGCAACATGCAGCCATTACAAATCTACTTCATAGTTGTATAACAGTACTGAAGAGGATTAGAGTGCCAGAATTATTCCAACTAGCCTATTTTGACAGAAGACAGACTACCCTCAGCAGAAAAGAATGATAGATTGTTACAAGGATTTGTATGTATGGGTATTGTGCTGATCACAGATTTGGACCTACAGGTCTGTCAACAAAAGTTGAAAGAGCTCCATTGATGTCATTAGACCTGTCATGCTTTCCTTCAGCTGGAAATCTGATATATGTGAAGCAGAATACACAAGACCTTCACATCAAAAGCAGAAAACGTGTACCAATTTATTTACAATTTAGAGGGGGACTGATAATTTAATTTTCTTGGTGTGTCAATCCGATGAGTGTTTTAGGCTCAAGAAGATATTATGGAGACCATCTATAAGAAGGGCAGAAGGGAAAATCCAAGAAACTATAGACCTGTTAGTCTGACCTCGATACCAGGGAAGATTATGGAACAGATCATCTTGAGTGCTATCACCAGCCATGTAATGAGCAGCCAGGGGATCAGGCCTAGTCAGCATGGGTTTATGAAAGGCAGGTCCTGCCTGACGAACCTGATCTCCTTCTATGATAAGATGACCCAATCGTTGGATGGGGGGAAGACAGTGGATATAATATATCTGGACCTCAGAAAAGCATTTGACACTGTCCCCCACCACATTCTCATGGAAAAACTGGTTGCTCATGGCCTGGATGAGTGTACGATCTGCTGGATCCAGCACTGGCTGGAAGGACAATCCCAAAGGGTGGTGCTCAATGGAGTTAAATCCAGCTGGCGGCCGGTCACAAGTGGTGTTCCTCAGGGATCAGTATTGGGGCCTTTCCTTTTTAATATCTTCATTGATGATGTAGATAGGGACATAGAAAACACTATTAGTAAGTTTGCAGATGACACTAAGTTGGGTGGGAGTGTTGATCTGCTTGAGGACAGGGATGCTCTACAGAGGGACTTGGATAGACTGGATAGATGGGCCAATGTTAATGGCATGGCCTTCAACGAGGCCTAGTGCCAGGTCCTGCACTCGGGCCACAACAACTCCATGCATCTCTACAGGCCTGGGGAAGTGTGGCTGGAGAGTTGCCTGGCAGAAAAGGACCTGGGGGTGCTGGTCGACAGGAGGCTGAACATGAGCCAGCAGTGTGCCCAGGTGGCCAAGAAGGCCAATGGCATCCTGGCTTGCATAAAGAATAGTGTGACCAGCAGAAGTAGGGAGGTGATTGTCCCCCTGTACTCAGCACTGGTGAGGCCACACCTTGAGTATTGTGTCCAGTTCTGGGCACCTCAGCACAAGAGAGATATCGAGGTGCTGGAGCGAGTACAGAGGAGGGCAACAAAGCTGGTGAGAGGCCTGGAGAATAAGGCTTATGAGGATCGATTGAGGGAGTTGGGATTGTTTAGTTTGAGGAAGAGGAGGCTGAGGGGAGACCTCATCACTCTCTACAACTGCTTGAAAGGGCATTGGAGAGAGGTTGGTGCTGGTCTCTTCTCACGGGCAATTAGCGACAGAACAAGAGGGAATGGCTGCAAGCTGCAGCAGGGTAGGGTTAGGCTGGACATTAGGAAAAAGTTTTTCACAGAAAGAGTGGTCAGTCAGTGGAATGGGCTGCCCAGGGAGGTGGTGGAGTCACCATCCCTGACTGTGTTTAAGAGTAGATTAGATGTGGTGTTGAGGGATCTGGTGTAGGGGAGAACTTGTAGAGTAGGGCTGATGGTTGGACTTGATAATCCCAAGCGTCTCTTCCAACCTAAATGATTCTATGATTCTATGAGACAGGAGAATTCTGGTTCTTCATACTTATTAAACACTGTATGAGTCTGGGAAGATTTAGGTCATACGTAAAATGCTTTGAGATAAAAGTTAAGCATTGGCACCAGCTCCCATATATGTAACGGAATTTATTTACTTCTATGCAGAATTAGTCATCAGTATCCTACCTGTGTTGCATATGTGTCTCTTCAGGGATGAGGTCTACATGGTACCATGGGCTACATCACATTTAGTCTTAATTAACAAGGAAGTTGTTAATTAAGGAGCATACTTTGTTGTTAATAGGAGCATACTTTGTCCAGTTGAGGTTACCATATTTTGTTATTGACCAAAATAAATTAATGTATAAATTGGAATAACACAGCAGAACTGAGACTGTAACCACAGCTTTTGCAATGAAGAACAAATGTTGATCCATCGTTCCTTTCTAAATCAATGGCCTTTTTAAAATTCAATATGTCTATATACTTTTGTCTTAAGTTAAAATCTGTTCTTTTAGCTCTGCCATGTGTCATGATATTTTTTCTCTCCAGCCCACGCTTTTCCCTAATGCTTCTGAAGGAGATAATTCCTGTAGCTTTAGTTCTTTCTGATTAACTTTCACATTGCATAACATAAAACAGGGCAAAATGACTTTTTTCTCTGTTACTGTGTCTTGTGGTCTACTGCTCATAGACATTTTGTTTGTTTTAAAAAAGCATTCATTTGCAATTGTAACCTGCTTTTAAGTGCCATGACTCAAATGTGATTCCATTTGGTTTGTGGTTTTTTTTTTTTTTTTTTTCTTTAAAGATGTTATTCTTGTGTAGAGAAACAACCACTGTTCTGTGTTCATTCTTGAGGTGGAGAAGAGCTACCTATATATTAACTTTTAAGAATGATATCTGGTTATGGTGATTTTATTGAGCATGTCTCTTATCTTTCTTTTTTGTTACTTCTTCTATCTGCTGCCTAGAGTATCCACTTGCCATTCGTTTTCCTTTGCCTTTCAATATTGTCAGATTATCCTTCAGGTTTCCTGCTTTGTCCCACTCTACTGATAATTTCTTTTTGCAAACTGTCTGTGTGCACTGTATTTAAAAGACATTTGTTAGTGCAGTAGCTGTTTATCTTGGCAACAGTTTCTGGAAGTGTTTTATTCAGATACACACGAGAAGCTGTGTTTTGTTAGTATTATATTTTAAACAATGTTTAGGCATCTGATATGTGTTTCAGACTTCTCTTATTTGGAGGTGCTGTTGGTTCAAGAGCACTAAACCTTTTTGATCCATTTGGGTTCACAATCAAATAGCTGTGCAACTGACTGGTAAAACACATAGCAAAGGACAAGCTTTGCTTTTTTTTTGGTGAAAAGCCTGTTTTTTCATACTTTTTGAAATGCTTACAAGGGTTTCTAATTGAAAATTAATGGATTATTCAGGGACTATATCTACCTGAAAAACAAACCTCTTTTAAACTTTCTTTTGTCTTTAAGTGTCTAAATTAGCTGTGTTCCACGGCATCTCTGCCAGGGTTGGACTAGTAACAGAGGTCCTAGGCCTCAATTCTTCTGCTTTTGGAGACAGCCATACCTGTCTTTCTTCTTTAATGGGGTTCATTTGTAAGTACCTGCTGTATATTTTTTAGTGTGTCTCTTTGTATAGCAGCCTGGGGCCTTCTGCCTTAAGGATAGGAAGAAGTCAGAAAGAAGCTGATGACAATGGGCAGCTATGTCAGCATGGGGTTTCCCCTTGTTTGCAGATAATCTTTTGCTGAAGAATTATTTTTTCTGAAGTCAGCAGCACTGACACTTTTCCTTTTCTTTGGGAGCACAGGATGAGGTTTCATTCATTTAACCTCATGTTTAGATGGCCAGAAATTTTCATAGTTACACAAAGATTTATCACCCATATGGCCACTGAGCAGAATCCTACCTTTTTTTCAGGTGATCAATGTCCAGAATATATTTAGCTTTGGTTTGGTGCTGATTTTTAAAACATGTGTAGCAAATGCTATGGCATTTCTCATCAAGAATACGTTATGTCAGGTGCAAGATGGAAGTAAATCACCTCTGTGAGACTATGGAGCAGTCTATATAGAGCCAAAGAGAATGCCAGATGTCCCTGGCATCTGTGTAACTGGGAGGGAAGATGTGCATCATTGCTATCAAGAAATATGGTGTATAGTTAAACTGTGGTGCTGGAACATAGCCATGTAGAAAAAGGAATTTCCTTCTGAATGCTGAGAGGCATAATTTTGTTTTGTTGACTTTTCAGTGCACAGGATTATATTCTTACCTGGAGAAGGATTACAGCTCAAATCAGGAGTAAGGAAAGCTGTAAAGGCATCATTATTCTTTGTTTTTGTGATCAGTTTCCCTACTCGGGTGGAGACTGGCAGTTTATAATCTGCATGCTACTCTACATGAGACAAAGATATTCAAAGAGGTTCTTTGGAATGTATTACTTATAATCCTTGGGGTTTTTTTGAATTTTTTTCTTCCTTTTTTTTTTTTTCTTTGAGAATGTCAGTTGAATGTGTTTACATACTCAGATTTTGTGCTTTAAATTCATCTCCCATTAGCACTGAATCAAAGATCTGTGTTTTAAAAGTGCTTGTTAACCTAAATTAGATTGGTTCTTCTCTGACATTGTAGCCTTGAGGTACCTATAGATACCTGAGGCTTTTCAAGGCAGAAGAAGATGTCTGGTAGCAAAACAGAATCCAACACTGTGGAATGTGTTTCCTGAGGCTTGTAGACTGCATATGTTAACATGTTACAGTGATCTTAGTGAACGGCAATTGAAGGGAAGAACACCATCTTGGTAGTGTGTGTAAAGGGCATTTACTCTTGAGTGGTTTTACTGAGTATTCTACAAATACTCAGTAATAACTAAAGGAAACATCACGGCCATTTTTAAAAAGAGTAGAAGGGAGGACCCTGGGAACTACCGACCTGTCAGCCTCACCTCCGTGCCTGGGAAGATCATGGAACAGATCCTTCTAGATGCCATGCTTGGGCACATAGAGGGCAGGGACATGATTCAGGACAGCCAGCATGGATTTACTAGGGGCAGGTCCTGCCTGACCAACCTAGTGGCCTTCTACAACAAAGGTGACTATGTTGGTAGATAAGGGACGACCTATGGATGTGATCTATCTGGACCTCTGTAAGGCTTTTGACACGGTCCCCCCAACATCCTGCTTGCCAAATTGGATGGATATGGGTTTGATGGGTGGCCTGTTCAGTGGATGAGGAACTGGCTAGCTGGTTGCAGCCAGAGGGTGGTATTCAATGGCTTGAGGTCCAGTTGGATTTTTTTTTTCCATTCTAAGCAATGGAGACACTTTTCTTTTAGTGATAAAGTTACTTTTTCTCTCTGAAAGGTGCAGGTATGAGCAATGTTATCTCCAATTTCTTGGAATGAAACATGTGGACCTACAATTTTCAAATAAATGTTTAAAAAAAGGAAAAATATCTTCTTCATTATTTCATCTTTAAGTATAGCTCACTAATTACTCCTTTCAGACTCCAAAACTGGGGTGACTGGCATAAAAGTATATTATAAGTCTATGCAAGACCAGAAGCATAATTGCATGTGACAGTCTGTCAGTATGTTGCTTGGATTAAAGAAAACTGTATCAAAATAATCCTGTCTCATCATTGTGTAGGAAAGTGCTCCCTCATCTTGGAAGGGGTCAATGGTCTTCTTTTAGTTGTGCTTCCTTTCTTGTATCACCCTTAAATTCAGCTAGTCTGGAAGCATATCTTCACACTTCAATATATATTCCCTCAAACCTTTGAGACTACACATCGTATCACTGCCATGCTTGAAGAATAATCTTCTTTAGAGATGGTCACATCGTCCAGTTGTTTCTCAGATCTATCTTTCTGTTCATGTTCCCATCATCCCAGTGCCCCATGATGCATCTTTAAGAGAGCCTGGTCAGATATAAAGTTAAAACTTAAATATTTATCTCCACTTCTTTAACTTTTGAGAAAAAGTTGGAAAAAAAAAAGTGTGAAGCCCTCTTTATTTGTCATAAATTCAGTTAGCATCAGAGTTGCTTAAGCTAAAAGCTCATCATGAATGCCAAAAAGAAACATTGGCATTTAAAAACCAGGCTTGCAGAATATGCTAAATTATTACAAGTGCAGCCATGCTTAAAATGTTGGTGATAAATTGCCTCCCTATAGCAGGTTCATTTTTCAGTATGCCCTGCAGCATTTGAGAATAATACCTCTTAACAGGTTATCTATGTAATCCGTGGAGAAACTGGGGTTTTGGAATTTGGACCACTACCAATACTGGCTACTGCTGCTTATTTCAAATTTGCAGCTTGCTGGCAGTTGCCAACAGCTAAGCT
Source organism: Jacana jacana (assembly GCA_013400555.1). Lineage (NCBI taxonomy): Eukaryota > Metazoa > Chordata > Aves > Charadriiformes > Jacanidae > Jacana > Jacana jacana. Next base: position 19,698 of record VZTM01037542.1, read on the forward strand.
GTTTTGGCAGCACCTGCTCCTGAAATGTATTTTCTCCTTCAGACAGTCTGCAGTTTTTGCATGGTCTCTTCTGTAGCTTTCCAATTTTCTTTGCTGAAGCAGAAAATAGAGAGGAGGAATCAGCAGCTACACTTTCTTAGTCCAACTTCTCAGTCCTTTAAAGAGTAGGCTTTTTTGGACCGGCCCCATAAATGTGGCCTTTCTGGGTAATCATGAAGCTTTGGCCACCTGGGTCCCCATCCCCATCCCTGCTCCTTTGTTGGGTGCTGTGGGATGGACCCTGCTTGGGAAGGGCAAAGCCCTGGCAGACCCACAGCAACCCTTTGCTCTAGGCTCCCTCCCACAGGGCAGTGGCACTTGTGGTTCCCTGACACAGGAGCTGAAAATGTGTGAACATCTTAGTTCTCTTAGGGAGATCCAGAGGAGTGTCAGGGCAGCTTAAGGATTAAGTATTTTCTTTTAGCTTCACCCACTGCATTGCCATCCTGGTGTGTCTAAGTTATTAACCAAGTCCTAATGGAGACTTCCACTGACAAAGGCAGGGGAAAAGGAACTACTAAGTCCTGGAGGTAACTGAAAATTTCATTTTTCAGGGAGGTACAATAACTCTACAAAGCCTGATTTGATTTTAAAAAGGGAGATAGAGGAAGTACTCTATTTTCCAATCTATTTCTGAACTTAAAATTGCCCTGCTTCTGAAAATAGCAGAATATTGCATGAGAGGCCATCACCACATGCTCTTGCAGGACATGTTCAGTCTCCAAATCCAGCAGAAGTGAATGAAGCAAGCACATTGTGTACGTCCTTCTAAAGAACAATTTTCATCTTGGAAAAGCTCAGCATGTGTTTCACTTCCTCTTTCTTTAGCATGATTTTTAGTTGCTTGGGGTCTTGGCATAGTAGACACTTCTCTTGTGTTGGCTGTGCCTCTTGCAGCGTCTGGCTGTCAGGTATTGCCAGTATTGCAGTCCTCTGGGGAATCCTGTACAACCCTGTCTAATAAGAAATTAGGAAAGTCAAAAAGAAAATGAGTTCATATTAAGTGATGCTTTCATTGCTAAATTTTTCTGACATCTTAATGGTGCATGCTTTTAAAGGGTCTAGAGGTTATTTGCCAATGTAGTTGAAGCTACATAGAGCAGTCATCAGAGAATGTCTGGAGCCTGTTTAGAGATGTGAGTTCTGGACTCCTTGCTCCTTCCTTGACTCTTAGTGTATCAGTTGGCCACACTTCATTTGCAATGGGTAGTCATAACAGTTCCCCCGTGATGTGCTACAACCCAGGAGAAAACAGATGGCAAGTTGTGTCTCTGCCTGGAGACATATATATTGTGACGTTGATGGTTGTATGTATACAGCTGCTTAGTACACAGTAAATGTTTAATATTTAATATTTAATGTTTAAAAGCTGAATACAATGATATATATCAGCACATTTTGTACCATGTAACATTGTCCCAAAGTAGACTTTATCAGAAACTGTCAAATACCAAATCTGGTGTCAGAATGTGTTTCAAGTGCGGTCAAAAACTGGTGTGGCATTTTCTGGGTGTTTTTGTTCATTTGTTTGTCTGTGGGTTAGGATGGTGGGCTTTTTGTGTGGTTGGTTTTTTTTTTGTGCTTTTTTTTTTTTTTTGTAAAAACCTCTCTGCTTTTAATTTTGTTTCTTCATTGTGCTTGTTTACAGTTATGATAAGCGTAATTAGTTCAGTACATATGATTTGTATAAATGTTCCCTATTCAGGGAAACTCGTGCTCCTGAAATTAGGCTTTAGCCTATAGGAATATAGAAATGATAAATTAAAGTCTTACAGTTGTTATTAGTCTCCTTCATGATTAATTCTCTCTTATATTCTTACTAAAGCTTTCTTCTCCACTAGCAAAATTTGCTTAAATTTTTATTGTATTTGTTATAATCTCTTAGCTCAGTAGTATTTCTGGACTTTTGTTTAAGAGTCAATCTCACAATTACAATGGGTTTAGTGAATACTAATTCAGGAATGCATGCTAACTTTTAATTTTCTTGGAGATTCTGCATTTAATGTTTTATACAGCGAAATTTCCCGTAAGTTATGTTCAAAACTGTTGGTGTTCTTGCACAATACAGATGCTTCCATATTCACCTTTTCTTCAATTCTGACAAATCCTTGCTGTACAAGTGAAAATTATTGCTTTCTGTTGTCATAGAAATAGCTCTTTTACTGATAGTTGCTTGCACGACTTAGCATATGGCAGATGAAACATTGTATTAGCTGATGTGTAAAATGTATGCTTTTTATTATAGGGAGAGAAAACTTAACGCATTGTGTGGAATGATTAATCTTTTCAATATAAGGCTAAATAATAGGTTCGTGCCAAACTTAGTGATTATTTTAAGTGTTTGCCGGCTAACTAGGATGAGTTGCGTCTTTTTCTTCCTCAGGTTCCTGTGGGATGTTTGCTTCTTTTGGTGTCCTCTGCTGTAGCATATTTGGGATTGAAAGGTTGCTTATTGCTGAACAACAGTTCCTACCACAAAAATTTTCTTTTCCTTTTGTTTAATGTGACACATGTAAACATGTGAGGAAATGGCTGAAAACATGGTCAGGGAGCAGGTCTGGTGCTCAGTGGCAGGAAATGAATTCTCTCTTTGGGCTTCATCAAAAATCAGCTGGAGACTTTGCAAGTTATGACCTTCCTGTAATGGAAGATAGTGGCGTATTGTAGGTGGAACCTGCAGCGGTCTTAAGCCACTGGCTCTGAATAATGCCTGAGGGGTCATTAGCCCATCAGTGGGAGCAAGTGGAGTCTTCCACATCTCTTTCTTTCCTTTTCTGCTCTCCTGATACCTCTTCACATAGCCAGGATGGCAGGAGAGGATTGTTTCTCCGCAAACTGCTTAAATGACTGTAGATAATTGAAGGTCATATATCTGATGTACAGCTGTAGAGAAGTGCAAATTGCCACCAAAGGAATATGAACCTTGCTGATGCATGGGAGCAGCCACAGATCTTGGGGGCTTCTGCAATAGATGCCCAGGGCTTGTATTTGGACCCTTGTATTTTTTAATGCTGTGAGATCCTTCTCCAGGCAGCTGGAGCTTCATTTGTGGACACCTCCATGACTTGGCAGAACCTGCTGTATCATCTGGGGTGTGGACAGCCCTCCTACAACGCTGATTTCTCTTCTGTGTTACTATGGCGACAGTAGAAATGGTAATTGCTTGAAAGATTAGTGGTAGAAAAGTATGACTTTGACTGCAAGTAACCAGCACAGAAAACACACACTTCCTCAGAACAAACCTATACTCCTGCAGAGATTGCCAAGATCTGTATTTATGACTGTCACAGCAGTAACCAAGTGGTTAAGAACACAGTCTTCCATTTGAAAGATTTCTCTTCATTAAAAACCACCATGCCCAGCTGTAGCTTATATGAGAGTGAATGTGGCCACAGCTGTGGTTGTACAGGAGGCAGGACATGATCCTTATTTTCTCATATCAGTTTTACATGAATTTATCTGTTAGAGTGGTAGTTCTTTGGAAGAAGCCCTTGTCAAATACTTCTTTCCATAGTTTTTGTTTTTAATTTGTTTCCATCACTTTTGAATGAAACAAAAATGAGAATGTTAATTTGGTGTGTGAAGATCTTTGTACACATGTACATATAAATATATACATAGGAATTTTTTTGATGTCTCCTCTCATATTTAATGTATAAAATGCTAATGATTTTTGAGTCTGAATAATGAGAGAAGAAGATTGGACACAACTGGTGTCCAGCTTACCAGCTCTTCACACAGTGAGGAGTTTAGACCAACTTTTCTGTTCCTATGAATGAGTCTCTTCACAACGGGCTAATGAGCTGACCTGTGAATAGCTCCTTGGTAGTGTTGAGGGATTGCTCAGCAGAATAGACTGCAGTCCATTCTAGTATGTAGCTATAAACAACACAACTCTTTGAATTGTGAAGAAACAAAGTGTCAACTCATCCAGGTTTTAAAACATGTCACACTGATATCTTTCTCTTATTGACATGGTATCATAATTGCTAGAAACTTGCAGGGCTGAAGAGAGAATTGTTAGGCACTGAAGACTTGCTCCTCTAGTAACAGAGGTTCTTTGGAACTTCTTAGGATTTGCTTGCAGAGGATCTCTGTTACCTTTTGGTGAAGGGGATGACCAAATCACACCAATAGTGTCTTTGCAGAAGAATGAGACACACAGAGGGTTTTACATTAGACTCTCAATTCAGGATGACTTTCATTTTTATAATCCATGCTATTACTTCTGGATGTTTTTTTCAACTTTTCTTTCTAGAGCTTTCAGCCTTCAAGATTCCTTTATGCCCTAATTAGCTTTATTGTTTATATTACTCTCATTCTCTAATTAGAGTAATCACATCACGGGGGAGTTGAGGCTCTTCTGCTTCTTCTCTAATTATTTTTGTTTTGTCAAGCCTGGCTGTTTCCTGCTGCTTATTCTTGTCCATGTTTTTTTACTCTCTGCAAATTGATGTTGTCGTGTACTAATTGTTTTCACTTTATCTGAAGACTTTTTCTATTTTTTACTGTATTAGCCATTCCTGGCAATTTGTGAAGCTCTAAGGTTCTGTTTAAAAATGGCAAGTTCTATACCAGGAAGTAAGAATAACAAATGTGCAAAAAGAAAGTTAAGGTAATGTCTCTAATTAGCCATACAGATCCTTCCCTGCAGGTTCTATCATTTAAAACACCTTCCACCAAAACTGCGGCTGCTTTGCCCTTCAGCACTCTGCAGACTAGTCACTCACGTTTAGTAGTGGTGAAGACTAGCTGAGGTAGGGCATTGTCAGTAGATAGATACACGTGTGCCTATGTAACACAAAGCAGTGTTGGTATCTACCTCTAGCAATTTGAAGAAAATGAAAGTTTTTGTGGAAAGTTCTCTGGTAACTGATCTCAGATTTTGCATGTGTCCTAGGAGAAAAAGAAGAAAAGTAAGTGTGGAAAGGTTAGTGGTGTGTGCAATGTGAGGTTAGATCAGAACAGCATATAATATATATTATATGGAGTTGGTTTTGTGGAACAATTGCCATAATTTTGTTTAATGGCAGAAACAGCTAATCAGTCTTTTTGTGAGTTAAATTTCTGAATGTACAAGTTCAAGGGCTGCCATCAGCATTTTTATTAAAATTGCCACCTTTGGATGCAAATCTTGAATGTAGTGGAATGCTGGGATTAGCTGGGAGCATATCAGTAGTGCTCAGTGAGCACACATTTCAAGTCCTGATAGTGTTTTTGCTAGCCTTATAGATTCCATTTTGTAAAGGCTCTAGGTAATCTTTTATGCTTAAGGCTATGATAAGATTAGAGTAGCACTTGCTTCAAAATACCAAATTTTCTCCACTTTAAACTCGTTCTGTGAATTATATTCTCCTATTTAAAAAAGGAAGCACTTTGATAGCTTCAGAGTATGCAATCATCTCTTCACAGATGAACTGTCAGTACAATGTAGCACCTGAATTGTAATCTGCCCAACATCTGACCCGAAGTACTGGATAATTCAGCCTCTCGCGCCCATTCATTCTCTTCTGTTGAGACTGCAAATACAGTGCTTATAGCAGTGTTTGAATGAGTGTTGTGGCCACTCAGGGCTGAAATAATCATATCTAGTTGCTCCACACCTAGCATAGCTTCTGAATGATAAGACCACTAAACAAACAAACCAAAGCATCAACCAGAGGTTTTAATTTAGCAAAGTCTGAGTTCATGCATACCTTTACAAATTGCAAGAAATCGTGCTGTCTTCGTGTGTTACAAAATACACAGATCCTTCTTTTTGGACTAGATTTATATTTAGAAGATTGAATTACCATTCACCTCTATGTATTTATTTAGTTTATTTCTTTTCTCTGCCCCGCCCCAACTCTAGCCATAGCAGAAGATGTTTTAGGTTTCGTCTAGGTGTCCCTGGGAGTAATGAGATCTGCATACTGACTGTAGGTCTACAGAATTCTTCAGGGCTTTCTGGTAGTTGTTTAATGGAATAAATCTGAGCAAGTCTGAATAATGGTGGCTTTGACGGGAAATGTCTCTGGAAGAGTTAGGTCTTGGAGAGTGCTCTAAAGTGGCTCAATTATTTGATCTCTCCTAGAGGCCTGCCCCAAAGCTAGACCCCTATGATTGTGCTTGATTCTCTTCAGCTCTTTCTTAAGCTATAGGACTTATATTTTAGCAAAAGGCTTCTTAACAACACTAAGGTGCAATACAGCAAGAGGTATCTCATTCTCTGTTAATTATCTACGGTACCAGATTTGACAGAAACTCGAGGGGTTGTGCTGCAAGAATAAAGTATTTGCACTTCAGATAAAGCTTTCTTCTATAACACAAAGGGTGCTGAAGTTGTAGAGATTAGCAGACTTCTGGTGACCTGAATCTCAAATGACATTTACAGGACAGAAATTACCCTATTATATTATGTTTTATGGACTATATTAGTGTGAACTTTTCTGAATAAATGTAATTTACCTTAAGAATTTTACCTCACTAATATTACAGTGCAGTTGTTCCACCACAAATTCAGGTCTAAAATATAAACATGTGAATGTGAGTTAGTTGTCTATTGTTCTTCTGGAATTCAGAGGGAATTTAATTGACTATTTTAGATGATGCTTTTAGGATAAGATACATTTCTCCTGTGACTATTAGGACATAACTACTATGACTAGTTCAAACTTAATGAAAACTTTAATTTAGGTGAACACCATTCTTAAGTAGTATTTAACTAGTCAGATGTGCTTGTAGCAAAATATTCTGTAGAACTGTAGTGAATCATTGTACCACAGACTTACTGCTTGCTGTTGTGTTTTTTGGTTTTTATTTTTTTTTA
>VZTM01037543.1:0-30230 GCA_013400555.1 Jacana jacana
GTGGTCAGGCCTCTGAAGTTAAACAGAATATTCATAATGCTTATATAAGGAAGGGTTTTTTTCTGTCTTTGTTTTGTTAGATACTATATATTTGATCATAAATACTGTGCAGTCTGTCATGTATCACTGTGAAGATTCATGAAGGAACATGAAATTTATGTATAGATTTAAATGATAATTTTCTCTTTGAAAAGCAGAGATAACTAGTGCAAGTGTAATACTATTGTTAAGTGGCACCTATGAATGATTTGAACAAATCAGGGTAGTAAAGGAAATCCTTTCGGGATTTAGACTGTACTTCAATTGGAATACCAGTCTGTTTGCTTGGAGATACTGTAAAATTTTATTTCTCCTTGAAACAATTATTTCTGAGTAGTCAAATTCTGTGAAATCCCTGGAAGTTTAACAGGAGTGAGATCTTAAGAACTGGTGTTGTGTACAATCCTGACATGGGAACCATGGTGAATTCTTGCCTTTTGGTGGCCTGATATAGTTGATGACAGGATTAACTACAACACTTCAGGATTCAAATTAGTCCTATTCTAAAATCATTGGATATTTTTTGTGGTGTAAAGCTGCAATGGCACAACAGTGAAACATACCTTTTCATTTGTTTGCCCATTGCTATATAAATATTGTACTTGCTGATTCCAATGAGAATCCCAGATAGTAATTCCAAGGCTGGATTTGGCTTTTAATTATTTATCTCTATTTCTGAATTATGTTCAATATGGACTGAACAGTTAAATAATTCTTTAAAGTGTTGGTTCTTCCAAGGGCGATTTAAATTTCTTTGGTTTTGGCTTGGAGACGGTAATGCTGGTGTGAAAGCAGTAAGTTTTTTTGCTGTCAAGTGTGCTTCTTGACACACTGAGACTTTTTGCAGATATTTACAGCATGTGAGATAACGAATATTAGTTCAGGAATACAGTTGTCATTTCAAGTTGCATTAGTAGCTTTCTATGTGCCCTGCAAAGTCATGGTAGGTTAAGCTTTCTGAAGTACCTAATTTGATTTCGAGGGGTGTTTCACTCATAAAACGATCTTTTTTATTTTTTTCAAATGTTTTTAGGCAGCTCTCTATGTCCTTAGTGAACTAAGTAGCTTCAAAAAATCTGGTCAGTGGGAGTTATGCATTCGAGACACTTGATCTTGATACGTTAAGGAGCTAGGTGTGGTCATGATGACTAGCATTTAACTTCAAAATGAAGTGCTTGGATCTGTGGCAGGTGTTCAAAGGCATTCCCTGGCTCTTGCTTTCAACTGCTGATTAATTGTATTATTATTTCTTTTTTAATCAGTTCTGTAATGTAAAAACAGGTACAAGAACATGATATCCATCCTATGGTAGATGACTTGATGAGACACGTACTCATCAATATATGTAGAAAGTAAACACGGCGGTGCTCTTCTCAGTCAAGGTGGCAGCAGCTTTGGGCATGATGAGTAGAGGTATCCAAGGCACCTCTGTCATTTTACTGACATGTTATTTGTCAGCTGTAGACTTGCTCACACTTGGAGAGGTTATGAGATTTTATCAAACACAATTTCAAATTCAGGAAACTCAATTCTACACTGGTAGCACTGTAGTCACTTGAACAGTTATGCCTCTTCCCTTTGGTAATTTTATTCTTTCTCTATTCTTTTTCTTATTTTCTTTTCCTTAGACTTTGCTCATGCTGTGATGCTTAGAAAATGCACAAATGCTAGGCAATTAGGCTATATTTGTCTGCAAATCTATGCGTGAATGTACGCTGCATGTTGCTACCTGGGATGCAGTCTAACACAAAAACTTCCTAGCCAACTCGACTCCTCAGTGCTGTTGCTTGCGTGCCCTGAGTGCATCATACTAGCTAGGCTCATCTTGCCTGGTGTCCTAGGTGGCTGTTGGATCTGATCCAGGTAAAACAGGTGGATACAAACTAGGACTGAAAAGTCTGTAACTTCAACTTTACAGTTGGACTTGATGATCTTAAAGGTCTTCTCCAACTTAAATGATTCTATGATAGCAGCAGTCTTCTGTGTGAGAAGCGTTTGCACCAAACTTCAGTGCCCAAGTTAGATTTCTGATGGGGTTTAAATACAAAGCCCTCCTAACCTATATGTTTAGCTTATATGTCTTAACATTAAAGGGTCAAATATCCATCCCCACCAACACACTGTGTTTAGTAGAGTAGATTCTACCATAATATAAATTGATTTGTAGAAATAGAGTCAGATTAATTTGCATTTTTTTAATAGTATGATCAGCTTCTCATATTTTTCTGCATTCCTGATTTCTCAACATGGTTATGTTCCATAGTTATTTCCTGAAAATTATTTCCCTCTTTTTGTTTGACTGGGAAAAAAAAAAAAAAAGCTCTAATAATGGCAATAAACATATTTGTATAGCAAATGATAGAACTTCTGTAGAGTGGGGTTTGCATCATTAGCTGTCAGGGCTGCAGAAGATGAGTAGTTAACTGAGTAAGTAATGCGTAACATTATCATTGACGGAACATTTTTTACCATTAAGCCTTCAAACTCTTATTCAGCTGTCAACACATGGGCACTTTCTGGAGCCAAATTCTCTCATGCTGTGCACTGCCTGCAGCTCGCCTGAAGCTCAACTTTGACTAAAAGTGTTGATTTCGCTTCTTTTAGCCTTGTTCTCATTTAGCGTTAAAACCTGCTTAGAGTCTGCCTTTTATTCTGTAAAGTACACATGCATGTGTCATCCCTCGCACACTTCTGATGTGAAGTTAAGGCGCTCAAAAGATATGCTAGTAATCTTAATGAATAATTGATTAGAAAGGAGTCTGGCAGTGTTAATTGTGAGGTGCAGCTGAGTGAATGCCAAAACAAAAGCTCTTCTAAATGTTTCCGAAAACCTTGTAAAGTCTTTAGCATTGAGCAACAGGGTCAGTGCACTGAAGTGGAATGTAAAGGAGGTTCTTGAATGTAATAGATTTTGACTTCCCTTTGTCATGTGCCTCACTGCATCATTGATTGAGCACTCATTTGTTAAATCAGCTGTATTTTTTGCCATTTGTCAGAGCATCAACACTTACTGCAGCCTTTTCCCCTTTAAACACAACTTCCTTGTCTTAATAAATCACAGGCGTAGATTAGGTTTTTTCTAGGGTGATCAATTTTTCACGCAGAGGTGCACGTGAAGATGGTCACAAGGAAACACATTATGAGCTTTTATTTTCTTAACTATTAGAAGAAAAGTGAAAGATCAGGGAAACGTTTTAGCTGAAACATCGATAATTCATGTCTTTAAATTCAGCTCCCAGCAAAACGCTCAGAAATGATTTTATTTGGAAAGCTCTAAATGGTGTGCATTGGAAGAGTAGTTCAAGGTAACCAGTGTTCAATCAATTGTTTAAGAAACGAGCAAAGGAAACCTGAGGGTTAAGGAACAAGCAGTGTACTGTACATTTGCAGCGATGAGAGATGCTCTCTGATTAGTGGAAAGGCTAATTACCTGGAGTATGCAGAAGCGCTGTAGGTGCTGTGCATCCCTGATTAGAGTTCTGACAGCAGGGCAGAAGAAAGAAGACCTTGAGAATGTGCCAAAAATATCCCTTTAGGTAAGCAGATGCTATTACCTTTGGAAAAGAATAGTCGCTTAGCCAGAATGGTTATTGCTGCTAGTAATAAGTATTCTACAGATGGGCCATCAACTTCTGAGAAATGTACCTGTATGGTATTTAATATAGTGATTACTGGTCAACTCTGGAAACGCTCATCCTGATGCTCTGTGCTTGCTGGATAAATGACCAAAGCAGATTTATTTGCAAATAGTCATTGCAGCTCCAGGTCCAAGTGAGTAGTCAGTAGTTGTAAGGGACTGAAGATGAGCTAATGTTTGGTGGTTTTTTTGATGTTTATACTAATAATGAGGTTAGAAGGTCAGTCTTGGTCTCATGAAGTACAAGGTCTTCAAAAAACATACCTATGGCGAAAAATTGCAGAGAGCCTCAGTGTCATGCTGGGTATAGGCTTAAATGTTAGGTACACTTGGAAGTCAGTTCTTTGGAGGATTATGCTTTTAATCTTTTTGGAAAAGATTTTGAGGAGAAAAAAAAAAAAAAAAAGAAAGAAAGAAAAAAGGAACAGAAAGGAAAGAGCCTTGAGAAAACTGGGGAAAAGAAAAGCCAGTGATGGTGATAGAAGAATTTATAGCTTGTGAATAGTTTAGCACTGCAACTACCTAGATGTAATTAGAGTGAAGGATGGAGAAACAATCTTCAGCTCTGACACCACCTCTTTTTTTTTAAAACAAACCTTTCTGCCAGGTGCAGAATGCCCTCTTTTTCTGTGAGGAGCTGTAAATGCTCAGCAACTTCAGGCCGGGGTCCATAATGAGCAAGCAACGTAAATTCACTGCAAAATCACTGGTGAGTAGAATTCACAGCGCATTGTCTTGCATCATGGTGAACCGAGATAAGAAGTTTAATTGAGACCATGAGTTAATAAACGTTTTGTTTTGCTGGGAAGTACCGTGACACCTGTTAACGCTGCAAAGGCTGTGTCCCCCCAGCAGACCGCCTTGCTCCTACACCCACTCGACAGGTAGCTTGCGACTTAGGCAGCTGGTTTCACTTTTGATACTGTCAGGCGCTTGGGGACGGTTTCCTTTCTTCTCTCTCTGGCTCCCTAGGCTCTATCAAAAGTGTGAATCTCAAACCAAACAAAATAAAGCTTCAGTCCACATCTTTGCTGAGCCTTTACATGTACATTTTCCTGTTTTGAGTTCTTTTAAACTGCAGCTATCAGAAAGAATAAAATAGCGCATCACCTAGTAGAGTACTGAAGTGATCATCCAAGCAATTTTCTTCTCCCTGAAGCCAGACAGCCAAAGCTTTTTATTACTGACTGACTGAACTTCCTGTGTCTGTCTGTCTAGGTTGCTAGGCCACCTCCTTGTCATGGTTTGTGATGTTAGAGACTTTTGATTGTAGGCAAACCAGAAGTGCTAATCTAAGTACAATATTTACATTTTTAAAAGTCTTACATAAGATACAATAAAAAAAAAAAAAAAACCCAACCCTTTTTATTTTGGTGGAAAGCTCTATTAGGCAAACTGATCCTGGAACTCATTAGTTCATGTACCTTCTCAGTGGTACAGTGTGGTTTAAAAAAACCAATCCACCTTTAAAGTTTTTAGATAGCTTGCAGCTTATTTACAGCACCAATATTGGGAACAGTCATCCCAAGTTATTGTTACTTTTAGCCTACAGGATGGCTATTTCTGCTCTGTGTATGAGCTAGGCTGGTGTCCTTATTTAGGAATGAGAAATGAGAAGGATGATGGCTTTGCTGCCTTTTTATAATAGGGCCTTGATTTACCCACCATGGTGTTAAGCAAACCTGGATTATGTGCATTTGTATTGCCTGTACTTGCTTTATAGGTAAAAGAAATTCTTATGTGTAATTGCAAATAACCAAAGCAGTTATTTTTTGAGTCTGTTGTGTGTATGTGAGTATGCAGCAAAATTTCAGGGGAACAAAAAAAAAAAAGAAATGGAGTCTTTTTTCACATGGAAATTACACTTAGAATGAAAAGGGCTGATAAAAAGCTGCAACTGAGTAAACTGCTGGGTCAGGATCCCCTCTCTGATGTAAAATACTTGTCATACCCAGGCAAAAACCTGGGTATGACAAAAACCTGTCAAAACCCAGCTGTTTTATTTCTCATTTGTAAGGTATTATTTGGAGAACACAAGCAGAATCTGTATTTTACACCAAGATGACGCTATTTAAACCCTGCATGTTACGGGTATTAAAACTGCTCTGCAATGGGCAACTATTAGTTATTAACAGCTAATACTGAGTTGAATTGGATGATGGGTTTGTTTTGCAGCTTTCAAAATGATTACAGCTGGTAGATTGCAATGTTGTGTAACACTAATTATTAGGTTGCATATCTTCATTTCTTTTAGATCAATGAGGCAAGCCATGCACCTGAGAACTGCTTTGAACAATCAGATCAGTTGTTAATCTTGGGATGGGTTAAGTCTTGCTGCGCTCTCAGTAATTTGCAGGTACAGGGTAGAGGTAGCCAGTGATGTACTTACTCTACAACTTCTGTGGCAAGTCATGTCTGCCACTTGTCAGGTGAAACAGTTTGTGAAAAGTGTTAGGCACACAAAATAGATGCAAGCACGTCTTTTGTTGGTTAGAAAATCCTAGAAATGCTCAGTAAAAACTAAAGGCCTCAGGGATATGTTTTATCCCTTCAGCTAATGAGGTTCTGTGAGCATGGTGTGGTGTGTCATTTAACTGAGTAATTACAAGGGATTTAACTTTTAAAAGCGATGTATTCTACTTGCGGAATGAGAGTTATCTTGGATATAGAAGACTGAGGCCTTTGGAAATTTAAGTAGACAAATGGTCTAATCCCGTACTGTGAACTTTGGGCCTTGCAGTGCTTCTTTGGGAAGAGCTGGGACGTAGCCTGAGGAGGAGTCAGAGAGAAGCTATCTGGGGAGCTGGGATGTCCCTGAGGACAAAGTAGATTGAAGACTCTTGCCCTGAAAAGGGGAAGGTAGAAATCTTGGATAAGTCATTCCTTTGGTTTACTCCCTGTAAGTAGGAAACACCTTCCAAGTTAATACTGTCTTACATACAGCTCTTCAGAGCTCAAATCAAAGCACAACAACAACAAAAAAGCCTTTCTGACTGGGGCTGTGAGGGAAATATGTTTTCTTCATTTGGTTCCAGTCTCACATGGTAGCTCCCTTCCCTGCCTAGGCAGTCTCTGCTAGACTAGGACTGTTTTGGGTTTTGTTTCAGAAACAATTTTCCCCCTCTGGAAATACTCTGTTGTGGTACTGAATCAAAGATTCACATTTCAGGGCAGATGATTTAAATGCAAAAGCAGTATTCATACCAGAGAGGGGGAAACAAGGCTCCTTCTGACAGTACGTTTGAGCAGCATAACCCTTACAGGAAATTTAAGTAAAAAGTCAAGTTTATTTGGGCTGCTTCTGCCTAGGTTTTTACCTTTCTACAACTTACCTGCTCCAGTATGCCCAGAGCACCTTGAGGTTACCATTCCCAAGTAAACCATGACATGCCATCTTTGTCAGAGGATGCTCCAGGAAACACTCACTGCAGTGGATGTGGGCTTTGGTGCTTATTGCTGTGCTCAGCCTCGCACCAGTCTCCTGCCTCTCGCTGTGCTTGGGGGATGTGGGCAACGCTGGGCAGACTGAGAGCCTTCCTGGGAGGCCCTCCTATCTCCTTGCAAGAGCGAGTGGCAGATGTGAGCCAGGCAACGTGGAGGTGAGTTTCAGGGAGGTGAATTTTCCTTGGACCTGCCAGCTCAAAATCAGTGTAGACAGAGGTCTTTTGATGTGACAGCACTGTAGATTCTCAACCAGTTTCCTGTGTGCTTCAAAGCGCTTGTCAGTGTCTTCAGCAGGTGGAGTGAGCGATTTGGGATGCTGTGCTGAGGGAAAGGCTGCTGTAAGCAATACCTTGGCCCAGTTGGTCATCTGTGACTTGAGCGAGAGCATGCAAGTGAAAAAAAGGAGGCACCATTTTTGGGGTCTTGGATGTGAGATCTACATCCCAATCTAGTGAATAACATTTAAAAAATGAACATCTTTGAAGCAGATAGTTTAATAAAAAAAAAAAAAAAAAGGCAAAATATTCTGAGACTTGTATGACATTGATGGCAAGATCAGCTGTGTTGGCCCATTCTATTCTACTACATATGAACAAACCCCTGCATTGTCTTGTTGCAAATGTGTATATTGAGCACATTAAAATGTATATAAAGTGAATTGTCTACTCTATGGGAATATCCTAAACAATGCAGCAGTTTTATGCTCTCAAAGCTGTGTTCAGACAGTAGGCTGTAAGAGGGGTAGCTGAGCACTTGCAAAACCACAGTAGTGTCAGTAGGAAAAAAGAAGCGTGTTTTACTGATTGTATAGAGTTGTTGAAATTTATAATGATCAGTCTAGTGAAGCTGAAGTATACTTGGAGTTATTATTGAGAAACAACTTTTCTGCTATGACATATTTTGGTAACTTTAAACAGAATAAAGTTTCTTTTGAGAGTAAATGGTCTTAATTTCATCAGTTAATGTAAAGAGGATCACATTTCTGTGGTTTATGGTGTTTTTTTTACCATAGTGTGTACTTGAAATTTTTGAGGCAGTTATTTTTTGCCATGGAAAGGTGGCTTATGGCCCTTTTTCCTTATTCACGCTTATTAATAACGTGTTCAATTCATGACTGTTCAGCAATTTATGCACAGTTCAGTTCAGCTGAATACTATGATATTCTAACCATTAAAATCAGTTATCAGAAGATAACATTAGGTCAGGACACTGAGTAGGCTGTTTAAATCGTATTATCGATTGCTGCTTTGTGAAAATTTTCCTCAGTTGTGTTTAAAACACGTACTTGTATTTGCTACTGGCTTCAAAAAAGATTGCCTGGCAACGTAATTGTAGTTGAGATGTCTTGCGGTTGACGCCTGGTTGAAAATATGTGCTTGTATAGTTTCATTTCTTATACAAATTACCTAGTTCCAGGCTTTTTGAAGACAAGGTGGCCTCTTCAGTGACATCTTCCAAAGCAGAGGATATTTACTTGTCTACTGCAGAAGTTACTATGGAAGTTAATGTTTTTATTAATTAATTTTATTAATGCAGGACTTATTCTGGAATTTATGCAGATGTAGAAGGCAAGAAATATTTGGGTTTACAATTCAGTTTTCAATCAGTTTAGTTTGTGTGTGTCCTGTAGACATTTTGTAGTCTGCCGCCCACCCTCCCCGGGGGGTGGATTGGTAGTATACCAGCTGGTGTGTTCTGTTTCTAAAATGTGAGATAATCGCTCCTGTAAGACTGCAGTTCTAATGTCTGTAGCAATGTATTTGGGATCACCAAAAAGGAAGAATTAGATAGAAGAACCACAGCTTTTTTCCTTTTTTTTTTTTTTTTTTTAATAGATGTTGTCTAACTAATTTATTAGGCTCTGCATAGTTTTTAATAATGCTGTGTCTTTTGTTGACTATGTGTATATATATTTGCGTTCATTAAGTTTCTTCTTCAAGAACAATTTTATTTGAGATTGAACTTGCCAGATTCCTAGGAAAACAAAACAATTTTTCCTCCCTCTATTTAAACCATGGTATTGGACTCCTCTGGAGTATGTATTCATTATCTTAAAATAGAAACAACCTCCCCTCCCTGTGCTCAGAATCAACATTATTGTTGAATTCCCAGGCCTAGGAGAATACTGGTTGCATTACAAGCAAATAATTTTCCATTTTGTATGGTGGAAGAAACTGTCAATTAGTACAAAAGGGGGTTAATCATATTACCCCTTTTAAAATATCCCTTTGTTTTGTCTCTTCTGTGTTTGCAAAAGAAGACACAATCAAGTGGCAAACCTGTGGTTTTGTTCCTTTTCAAAAATCCCCGACAAGCCCATGACACAGGCTACTGCTGTAGCTGTACATTTCTATTCATTATTGATGACTTGGGGCCAGGCAGGCAGCACAGAACACAAGCAATATAGATTACCATATTGGGGGCTGGGTTTTGGGGGGTTGTGTGTACGCCTGCGCGCACACACATGCATGTGTGCATTTTGGTTGGGTTTGGCCTTTGAAATATTCAATTCTGAGAGGAAATCATATCTGGGAATAATAGTGGGAAACAGATTGAATGAGTTCTGTGATACATTTCAGTAAAACAATTCAGCACGCTTAGACTAGAGGAAAAAAGTATGTGGGAGTGAGCTCACTCAGTCAAACTAATTATTTATAGCTTAACTGTCCAGCAGACTTGGAAATGATCCTGAAGGGTCCTGAACGTCATATACCCTGAGGGATCTGGAGGGCATTTCTTACCTTGGCACCTAGTTAGATAGTTAGCACCTTTGCTGATGAGATGTTTTCCTGAAAAAAACCCACCAACATAAGCTGTTTAATTTATCTATAGATATTAGACATAAATTATAGACAAACTATGCCATTTGTTTGACTAGGGGAAGATGCTTTCTCATTTCATGCATACAAGAGACCAAACCCACAGTTTGGGTGAGTGTGAGAATTATGCCAGCGCTTTAGTGGTACATTTTAAGTGGTAGTTCTGAATAGTAGGTTAATCAAGAAACCTTTGCAATGCTAAGAAAGTTTTTTATTACTACCAATTCATGATTGATTCTTATAGGTTTTTATTGGCACAACACTCCTGCCCATTGTATAAAGTTTTTTATTTTCTTCCATATGTCAAAGAGGGGGTTGTACAGTGGTTTATAGTTGTGCTGTTTGAGTTTCTTGGCCTGAAGGAAAATGTGGGAGATAAGAATTTATTTAAACATAACATTTATGTTAACAAAATTAAGTGTTCTTTGGTTCATATATTGATGGTGTGTTTAGGCAAGAACTGTTCTACTTTAAACAGTCAGTTACAATGAAAGCTATAAAAAGAAATAAGTAGAATTAATTTTGATAACTGCTTATAACTGTCCATTTCTGTAGAATTTGTCATAGCTTTTCTTTCTTTCTTATTCTCCTTTCTGTAATTTTCCACTTATGCTTCTGTTTTCTTTCACACAACTTATTATCACAGCAGGAGAAGTGAATTCTCAGTTTAGTTAATTCAAAGCTTATTGTGTTAAAATATTTTTTAAACATTCAGTGAAATGAATTACTGGGTGCTAGAGGGTGATTAGATCCAACTCACAAGAAAGGACAGGAAAGGGACCTTGCTCTTTTGGATCTCTGACTTCAGGTATCACTGTTTCAATTCTATTTTACATGTAGAACCTTTAAAGTAAAGACTGGTGTAGA
This sequence comes from Jacana jacana, assembly GCA_013400555.1. Lineage (NCBI taxonomy): Eukaryota > Metazoa > Chordata > Aves > Charadriiformes > Jacanidae > Jacana > Jacana jacana. The sequence goes on from VZTM01037543.1 coordinate 10,807, forward strand.
GCATAAAAACCATTTGGGAAGGAGAGGTGAAAAGCCATTCCAGTGGAAGGTGGTCTGTTCCGAAAAGCAGTATCAGTCAAAGCAGAATGTTTGCTTACTGTATTCATTCCATTTCTGCGGTTCCGGTTTCTCTTGTTGTGACTCAGGACTCTTTAATGCGTTTCAAAACGGCATCAACTATATGGCTAATTTAACAGTAGAACAACTTCTGGTTTAGGAGGTCGTTCTTTCCCCTGGAAGGTCCCACAGCACCATCTAGTGTACCATCCCTCCATACTGCCAAATGGTTTTGTGATCACAGAGGTGCTGCGGCTGTCACAGTTCACTAGTAGTGTCTTCCTGGTAATTAAAATACAAGATACAATCCAAATACAAGAGAAAATTAGGGGGAAAAATAACTTCTAAAATGCGTATGTTACTGCCTTTCTGTTTTCTACATACAAAGGAGAAATTGTGGTGCATCCTTAACACTGCACTAACGTACCTTGCACCTAACATACATCCCAAAGCACGTAACTGTAAGTTTATATCCATATTATACATGAAACTCTGTATCAAGAAAGGACCCATGCTTATATCTACAGACACCCTCGTCCTACAAGCTGTGTGTCTTTCCTCCTCAGCCCCACTGAGGTGATGCTACACGGTATGGGAACCTGCCTGCTTTGTAGACATTACAGCATTGTGTCAAAATTATTTTTGCAAAGACAAGGGTATCACTGAAAAATGCATGGGTGTTGCATGATTGAGAAGAAGTTCCTTTCTCCTTTTAATGCCTCTAGGGAAGACCCACCTAATGGCAGTGTATAAATTCATATAAATTCAGTTCTTATGCTGACATACAGAATTTTAGTGATCTTGTTCTCTGCTGACACCACCTGAGAAATAAATTTGATTAGGAACAGGAAATAGTTTAATGAGCTGGATTTAGGAAAGATACTGTGCATATGAGGAAGTTTTAAAAGATTCTCATTGATGTGGGAGGTAAAGAAAAGGAAGAAAGTCTTGAGGCCGGGGATCACAATCAGCAAAATCGACAGAGAGGAAGCGTGAAAGAGTCAGAGCTGTAGGCTCCACAGTATCACTGAATGCACTGACGATATTATCAAGATAGCTGACTTGGATGTGTTGCACAAACTAGAGACAACAGAAAGTTGCAGGAAGACGTGACAGGTTTGAGTGGGGAATGTAGCTTGATTCTGTCCCAGATACAGGAGTAAAAGCCCACCAAAACCTCCTGTGGTCAGGCACGGCACAGCAGAGCTGCTGTAGTGGTAGGAGGTTGCAGCACTTGGAAAGTACGGTCAGAAGCAGTTTTCCCGGCAGTAACTCCCAAATATTGCAGGAGCTGTTCCATGTTCTGCCAGACAGCTCCCATCTAACAGAACTTCATTCAGTTATTCTTACAATATTACTAATGTAGGTTATGAGGTTTTAGGTTGTTTGATGGAAGCACTTGTTTCCAACTCTGATTCACTTCTTTTTTATTTTGTGCATCGTTTCAGATGCGGTTCCAGTATCACTTGTGAAGCCCCAAGAAGCTTTTATAGATGCTTTAAAACTTCAGAGTCCTTACTAGTGTCTTCTGAACTATTCGCTTGCTGTATAATATTGAAATTTCTAATGTGTTGAAGATGCCCTCTGGTGGGAAGCCTGGCAAGCTAGGCTTCAATGGAGTTTTACCTTTCTGAAATACTGTTTTCATACTCTTGGCTTCACTCTCAGTATGATACTGGAACCTCACCCTTCAACCTTACTGAAAGGAATGCTTTCTCGTTTTGGTCTTTTTCTTCACACTCAATTTGTGACAAGTGTAGTAGAATTACTGCCAGTGGATAAGAAGTATTTTTTAGTTTCTAGAGTCTGTTAAGTTGGAAGAACCAAATTCTGGCTGCTTGCAGTCATTTAGATTCCATTTAGATGTAATACTTACATAAAACGTGTGTGAGGTGAATATCTGCAATTAGTAATTACTAATAATTAGTGGAAATACTTTTGGTTTCTACTATTACTTGATTCTTTTTTAATGTTAACTTTTTTTAAAAAAAAATTATTTCCCTTTCTGTGGTAGAGGCCACCTAGGTTGACACAACAAAACAAATGTGCTACAACATCTGGAACAATTCACCAAGTACTAAGGCCTAAACTTATCGTTGATGTGAAACCTGATGTATTTTGTCCCATCTGATAAAACAAAAGCCGTTTTGACATAGGGCTTCTAGTTTTACACTTTCATTATTAAAATCCAATATTTGCCCAATTGGATGAATTGTAGCTTATTTATAATTAAAGTTGAATTATGGTTATGTGGAATTGTATTTTTGATTGTATATTGTAGTTCATTGCCTTTATGTTGTACAGTGTTTGTGAATTTAACTTCATGTTCTTTCAATATCCTTTTAGATTTTTCTACTATTTAGATATGATGGGTGTATTTAGCATCCTAAAAAGCATCAGTTCATAAGCCTTTGTTCTTCCCAGCATTCAGATCAGTCATTTGATATAAAACAGGACAATAAAGAGCTGAATTCTATGTTTTATTTTGAAGTCCTAGCATTGTATAAGCCTTGTCAGAACCAGCAATGTCGCCAGAGTAGCTGACAGAAAAGCGGTGTATGGCAGGAGACTTTTAAAGGCCTGTGTTTTGCACCTGAAATAATTTTGAAAATAATAAAATTGGAAGACAAAAGGCAAATGATTATTTGGCATCAGGAGCTGTGATGTCCATGGGTGAATAACACAGGGATGTTGAAGTTACAGGGCAGTGACTGAAATGACAAGCAAGTTCTAACTTAATCTCTGAGACTGCAAGAGATAAAAATATTTGTCATTTACATAGACATAAGGTTTGAAAGGGGGGAAAACATGTTTTATTGTGGAAATCTAATTCAACAAACATTCGTTGTCTCCAGCGTCATCTTTAAGTAGGAACAAATGAACAGCATAGTTTGTATGCTGTTTGTACAAAGGCTGAACATCAGGAAAGAATTCTTCCCAGAAAGAGTGGTCAGGCACTGGAATAGGCTGCCCAGGGAGGTGGTGGAGTCACCATCCCTGACTGTGTTTAAGAGTAGATTAGATGTGGTGTTGAGGGATATGGTGTAGCGGAGAATTTTGTAGAGTAGGGCTGAGGGTTGGACTTGATGATGGCAAGGGTCTCTTCCAACTTAAATGATTCTATGATTCTATAGCCATGCTTACAGAAATATTAAAAACTGTTTAAAGAACCCAGAAAATGTTATCTCAAATAGGCTTCTGCAGCCACTTGATCCAAATACTAATGCACTGAAATGTTTTCCAGATAATTTCAGTTACAGACTTGAAATCATGCTCAGATGGTTTAGTACTTGAAAACTGAGATCTTCAAAGTTCAGTTGCCTATGCAACCCAGTTACCAGGCCCTTTTCTGTTATCATAGAATCATAGAATCATTTAGGTTGGAAGAGACCCCTGGGATCATCAAGTCCAACCATCAGCCCCACTCTACAAGTTCTCCCCTACACCAGNACTAAACAACCCCAACTCCCTCAATCGATCCTCATAAACCTTGTTCTCCAGGCCTCTCACCAGCTTCATTGCCCTCCTCTGTACTTGCTCCAGCACCTCGATATCTCTCTTGTGCTGAGGTGCCCAGAACTGGACACAATACTCAAGGTGCGAGTTATGACTCCTCTTCACTCATTGCCAACAGATGGTTTCACAAGGACTTGTACAGGGATCCCTACTTGACTTTTAGTGGGTTTTGGTCTTCTTGGTTTGGAACCAAGCAAGAATATTTAGCATAGTGGTTTTTATCGTGTTCTGTGGTATTTGTCAAGAGGTTCTGCATAGTTCCAAAGGTGTAAGTGGAGGCAGCTGGAAGAATGGAACGCAACTCATTCCTGAGGATTTGTGAAAGCCCTGTTTCAGTAGTAGTTGTTTATATGATGAAGTCTAAATTAAAATTACTGCAAAGTAGTTTGGCGTGGGACAATACTTTAAATCAGTTTATTCAAGAGAACTCATAGTGTGGTATCACAGGTAATAAGCACCGTTTTACAGAGGCACTGTGTCACCATTTGGAACTGTGGAGCTGTCACCAGTCTGAGGGTGAGGGTAGGGGAACTATTCATGTGAATAGACTGAGATGGCTTTGAGTGCTGTCGTGGTCTTTACAGTCTCTGTTGTGTTCTTGAAAACATTGAACAATAAGCTTTTTGACCTCTAGGAGAGGCTACTTTTTTTTTTTTTTTGTGCTTTCTGATGATACCAGATTTTTTGAGAACACGCATTTATCTGTAGTCTGTGAGAACTTTGATTCTAGCTGTCTGTGCCTCACAAACATTCCTAATTCAGACACAGAAGTACTTTTCTAGAGAGGGGCGTCTCTTTTTGAAATGTAAAACATTATAAAGTTGTTTGCAAATTTGCTAAAACCAAAATTAATTTAAAGAACAAAACAAAACAAAACACGTTTCCAAGCACAAAAGCAAGGAAAGTTTCAAAGTCAAATAAATTTCTCATGTTGTATCACAAGAATGGCACAGATTTTTTTGGGGGAGGGAGTAGGGTGGAGAGAGCTGGAGGTTTTTTTGTTGCTCTTTCATTTCCAAAATGTGCCAGTGACTCTGGAAATAACAACATAATTCAGTACACAGATGAAGATTGAGTTTTAGTTCCCATTCATGCTTGTCATCTGGTGAAATTGTGAAATTCACGGCCATTTTTCTCACACCCCATATCGGTAGTAATGCAAATGCTGCCCAGTTAACTTTTTTACTAACCTTCATTCAGTTTATAACAATGCTGCTCACACTGCTTTTGGGTCATATTGTGATGAAGAAGTCAAGAACATCTGTAGCTTTAAGCACATAAGTAGGTAATTGATTTCAGAAAGTACTCACTTGGTCAGAACCTTGATTACAAAAAACTTTTTTTCTTTCTAGTTCTACTTCTTAAGGCAAATCAGACACGACTTTAGTTAAAGTTTTCTCCCTAGTAATTGCCACACGCATGTCATACTGATGACCTGTAAGAATGAAGAAGAATTGCATGGGAAATTTGTGGATAGAAGAAAAGAAGGAAAAGTTCAGATGTATTTCATGCCTCATTACAATAATCCTTACTCATTTTCTGCCATGTGTCCCTCTGGATCTGTGCCCATTGTCCTCTTACTATTTGCATAATTTTTCTCTTAATGATTTGCCATCATAGTTTCGAAGCCATTATGTTACTTCCTCTGGCTGCCCCATTTGGCAGACAATTACATATATTGATACTACATACGCCTTTGGAGAATAACCACCTTTTAATATCTGCTGTACTGGATGAAACCTATAGAAAACATCTTAACATCTTCATCTGTTACAAATAACAAATGGATCTCCAAGTATGTCCTTCCTGTTAAAGCGTATGCTTATGCACCTGCTTGCACATACAAAACTGTATTGAAGCTCTCTTAATTGGGACACATTTCATGATCTTTACTGTAAAAAGAAATGTGTTTACAAGTATGTGATATGACTATTCGGACTCCAGTGTTGTATCAGTATCTCAGGTCAGGCTGAAATTTTTTTCTTCCCTTTCCACTAAAATCTTTGAAATATATTCAGTCAGTCTTTCACATCAGAGGTGTAAATGGATTTCTTGAAAGTTTTTCTGCTGATAGCAAACGGCAGTCACTTTACAACTTCGACTCCATTGTGGGCAGCAGTCAGAAAGCTTAACACTCCACCCGAACTTTGAAGATGCTAAAACTGTGTAATGACCTTGCATTCTCAAGGGCAGATGCTCCACTTCTGCTGGAAGTGCTAATCTACAATCTGTTTATCTCCCTACACTATGTATTTGACAGCACTTGCCTGGAAAGCAAGGCAGGGGAAAGCGTGCTAAAATTTAGTTACTTCTTCCTCTCAGATGTCGTTAGTGTCCAATGGACTTAGAAAAGATAGTCTTTATTTTAATTTTTAGCTTCCTTTGTGCTTTTCAGCGTGTCTTGGTCTTAGAAAGCAGCTACACTGACAGTGTCAGAATATGCTTGTCTTTGGGAAGTCTCTGCTAGGGTGTGAGCTGGACTGGGTAGAGCAATTCTCTTCTTCCAGCTTTACTTTATTCTGAGTGAATCAGATTTTGCTTTTACCTTTAAAACCTAAATTGTATTTTGTATCAGTAAGCTTTAGACTAGATGTGCTCTATGTATTATTCTTTAGTGGGTATGAATTGAGATCCATCACATAATGCTTATAAGCATATTAAGGAGCACATTTCTAATGAAGAGGTAATGAGTTTAATGAGTTGAAGCATTGTGTGCAGGGAAAGTAATACCTTTTGTTATTAGACAGATACACTTTAGTTGTATACCTTTCTTCAAATCTGGAACAGAAACCTAAAGAGCAGGGCTTCTGCACATAAAAGACATCAGTGTTTTCAGGTAATGTATAAATGGGCTTTATGTGCCCAAAGTTTGTTCTTTACCAACTCAGTTAGTTGGTCTGGTAGCAGAGGTTCCCTTCCCTAACAAAGTTTGCCTTGCTTGCACCCTTAAACTATCACAGTCACCACAGCACTACTGACTGAAGAAAACCCCTTGGTTTTTATGTAATCCCTGTATTTTTTCAAACCAGCACTTCTTACCACAATAAAACATGAACATCAAATTACTCTGATTCAGCAAGAGCTTTTTTTTTTTCTTTTTTTTTTTTTTTAATATGAATTTGTCTGTGCTGTCAGGGGATTGTTCAGCTTCCCAGGGAATTGTGTATGTGTTGCCAATAGAAAAACGCAACGTTGTAAATCCTTTCTGTGGTGAGGCAACAGGAAACTTTCTCCTGATTATTAAGATCGCCAGGTACAGTAGCAAATTGTGTAAAGAATTGCTAGAATTGGCCTTTTGAATGCTAGATTTTCAACAACCTCAATCAGGAATCTATTTACGATGTATACCAGGATTCTTTACCTCTCTGCTTACAGAATCATGAAGAAGCATGACTGTCACAGAGATAACGTTCCTGTTTATGACATTGTACGCTTTGAATTAGCCGTGGCTGTTGCCTATTGTCATAATATCACCAAGCTTCTACAGGAAATATATACAAAGTCACAGATCCCATCCTAGAGAAGAAGGACACTGTCTTTATTGAGAAGATAAAGGGGAAGGTTGTTTTGGTTTGGTTTTTCTACCTTTGCATTTTTTGGTAATGTGCTATGTGCTCTTTGGTAAAGTGCTATGAAATGTACTGAGGCATGAAGCGCATAAGAAATGACTAATGGTGCTGAATCAATGAATTCCTTCAGATCCAGAGGAGAGCTGGCTGTGCTCAGCAGCTGGCAGTGCGTTCCTCTCCCTACACTCAATGCTTACTTGGAGTACCGGATGCTTTTGGCGTATCATGTCCTGCTCCATCCATGCTCCTCTTTGCTTATGCAAAGGTCTGAAGGTGGAGCCCTGCTGCAGTAGTGTTCTGGCATCTCAAGATTACAGGATATTTAGGGGAACTCGAGCTGTGCAGTGTCATTGTCAATTGGGAAACAGGAAGAAGATGGAAGTCCAGCTCATGTACTCTTAGTAGTAGTTCTAAAAGCTGGAATTTGGTCATTCTGATGAAGTGACTTTGTTGCATCTACGCTCCATAGGTCTTAACTGTCAGTTCTCTGTTCTAAGCTGCTACTGTACACAAGAGTCAGTTCAGCTCTTAATGCCTTCTCCCTTCCTCAACTTCTGTTTCTTCCTCTACAGCTGATACACTTGAACACCTATATTTCTTCATAACTGCTATCTGCATTTTCGTCTAGGCCTCCCTGTAAACAGTGAGTGACTCCCTGAAGCAATTCTTATTGCTTCTACTTCTTCTCTTCCTAGTTTTTTATGATCGATCTTAGCTGTGACATTTGCTAAAGGATAAATTATTATGGATAGCTAAGCTGTGGGGCAGACAGATATGGCACATTTTATTTATTTCAAAATATGTTTTTAAGTTCTGCAGAGCCTTCAAGTTGTACAGCTTAATTGTTTCTTCCCTGATCCTTCTTGTCTGCTATCGCTTGTGGCATTTACTTGTTGCACTTTGTTTTAAGACCACAATAGGAGCTTTTTGTGCCTAATGTGCTGTCTGGATTGGAGTCTTTTTGTGGACCCAGAAAGCAAATACAAAACTCATCCTGTAAGGTTTTTCATTATTTTAGCTTCCAAAAGATTGAAATAAAGCTGTGTTACTCAAGGTTAAATGAAAAGCAGGGGACAACTGCTTTTATGTTTGATTGGTTTTCACTTGGAGCTAACCAGAAAATAAGCATCCTTTTAGATGAATGTGAGCAAGTTTTGGACTTTTGTCCTTTAAACAATAAAGGTTGTGAATGGTGGGAAGACTAGTTATTCTTGAGGCATATCTGGATGAAAAATAGCCTTGACTTGGAGAAGTTCTGAGCAAGGTTTATGAATTAGCATGCATTAAATGATAGAATCATTTTATTTTTATTCTTATTTAGCAATATGAAAATGTTGAGGTTGAATGGAAGCATGATGGGGAATTGCTATTTGGTGCTATGAAACTGATGCATTCCATGTTAACTCCCAACCCAAACAACTAATTTAGGATTTGATCTGATGAAACTTAAAATTGTCTGTTTTGCCCAATCATCAGCTTTAAACCTGTTCCTTGTCAGTGAAGACAACAAATCTTTTGCTTGTGTCTGCCTGGGGCATGTGGAAAGCTAAGGTGGTCCTGTGTGATTAAATTAGATGAAAGACTTGCCTTGTACCAGTGTGACACGAAGTCTAATCAAGTGAAATGAGTTTTGAGATCTCAGCTCATTTCCTTGGGGAAATATCAGTTTACATTACACAGTCACGACACCTAATTCATCACGGTTGATGTGGCTTTGGCTCAGAAGAGGACCTGGGACTGGGTGGCATGGGACTTGATCACAAGCCTCCACCCCTAAGGAGGAGCAGCTTAGTGGAGCTAAGTTACAGCAGAGTGAGGGGAGAGCTTGGAAGTAATAGATCTATGCTGTATATAGATCCGATAGAATAGAGGGGCTTAGGTGCAAAATTGGGAAAGCTAGAGGTAAAAAAAGATACTTTGTGCTGAGTTTAGTTTATAAAATGATCAACATATAGAAGTTAAAGAACATACATAGTGAAGAGCAGAGTTGAACTTCTCATCTCTTAATTTCTATGATGTTGAATGATGTTTGCCTATTTACATGTACTAACTGAAGAAGTAAAGTGTATTCTGTTTCCCTGACTAACAGACATCTGTTTTTTTTCTTCCAGGGCATTATTATAACTCCACTTCTGCTTCTGCTTTTTGTAAGTATCTTGGTCTTAAAATGTATTTTTACTAGGTAATCTTTCACGTATTAAACATTATATTAAAGATGTAAATTTGGGATTTAACAACACTTAAGTAGCGAGGACAATTTTTTCTAGTCAGTGTTTGAAATAAGCTTCCTCCTAGAAAGGCCATCAAAGTATGTGGCAATGGATGCAACTGTTACCTGCACTTCACTCTAAGACAACCAAAACCCGTTATTCTTCCGGAATCACAAGCCCATCATGCTGTTAGTCAGGCTGGCTAAAATGCAAACACTTGCCAAATAAGTTGATCACTCAGGAGATCTCTTGGAGAGATTTCACATGGTTAGTGGGATAGCAGCAGCAGCAAGACAAATTATTGGGGTCCCTGTGCACCACCAAATGTGACGCTACTTCATTCCTGCTACTCAAGACTTCATTTTCAGTTGTTAGCCTTCAGTCAGGACCTCTACACTTCATGGTAGAAGAAAGCAGGGAAGATGAAGTTTTACCTTCATGTTTTAGAAAGGTATGGATGCTAGTCAATGTACAGTGAAGAGGCTTCAACAGATGGTTGAAGGCTTCAGCAGCTTTAGTAAGTTAGGTTAGGAAGTCTGTGTGCTTGTAGAGGATTTGATGACACAAATGGTATCATATAGTGCAAGTTACTGAGGACTGTGGCTTTCTGAAGCAAAATAGGCTGAAGCACCTCAAGGATTTCAGAAGAGGTATAGGTTCTCTTTTATGTTTATCTTACTGATTGCATTGTATATAAGTCAGCACGCTGGAAAGGGTTTGTAAGTGTGATGGTACTATGAAACAAATTGAAGAGGCATGCAAGTGGCATGCTGTTTATACTAGGGATGCTTAAGCAGCATATGTATCAAGGCAACTCAGAGCAAAATTAGAGAGGTTCATGAGGAAGAAAATATTTCAGCAGTCCAAGCTACAGACTGCCAGGGTACAGGAACAGTGCAGCAGGACATGCACATTTAGTTTATACAGTGGCAGGTATTTAGGATAGCAAACTGATCCTTCTGAGAAGGTAGATCTCGTTTTGGCAAGATGTGCCAAGGGGTGGGCTGCTCAGATGACTAGGATGGCTGTTTTTCATGTATCGAGTTTGAAATGTTTATATACCCCAAGAGAAGTCTTCGAGTTTTGGACTTTGTGACACATATAGTGGATTCAAGCACATCGTTCACGTGCTTCTGTCCGCTTGTTTACAACCTGCTGCTTGATCAAGTAATGTCCTACTGTGTAATTACTGTGGAAGGAGAAACACTGATAAGTTATTTCCTGGTTACCTTTCTGGATCATTCATTAGCTTAGTCATGCAGCTTAGCCTTAGTGCTTAGTTAATAAAGGGTAGAATTTTCAAGTTTCAAGATGAAAACTCGTATTTACCTCGATAGTAGCTGAGCTGGGCTTCTGAATACCATTCAGGGACCTTTGAAACCAATGCATTCAGTGAATTTTAATTCCCGAATTTGCTTCTCACAAGCATCTGAATGCTATATCGTATTACTGATCCTGTTTGTTAGTCTCCCTGTATACAGTGCATAAAATACCCTTAGTGCTGCCAGAAATAAAATACGTTGTTGTCCATTATCTTGTTTTCGTTATGGAGCTTAACCTGTGGTACCGGTTATGGTTTCAGTTTTGCCCTGTGTGCACCAGAGAATATAATGTTCTGAAATGCCTTTTCTGTTCGTAATTGCCTAGTAATGTAAATATAAATTGTCTAAACAACATTGATAAAGACATGTTGAAGCTTATAATAAATAATGCATTTATTGCAAATAATTTATCATCTTAAATGAATGGCGCTGAACATAAGATTGTCAGTTACATTTCTGAAAAGTGTGTTTCTACTATGAAACTTCTGGTGTAAAGCTTACTCAAAGAAAGCATTCTAAGAAGTTCTGATTGATTTAATGAAACCTTAAATACTGTGCACGTATTACTGGGCTGTATCCTTGTGAGGATGCCAGGCTAGACTTGAAAGAATAGCTGTCCACCACGGATACCCCTGATTAACATTTTACCAAGTAAGAAACTATTGAATCTGGCTTCCAGGTGCTTTAATCTGTAGTATCACCATCTTGATGTTAACTCTTATTAGTAACAGTTAATATGTTATATTCCCATCGAAGATGTTATAAATGGGCAATGTCCCATAAACTATATATAATTGATTAGAGCTCATATATGTGGTGAGTGGGAGTGTTGAAACAAAGCGCTGTAAGATACATTGGGGTCAAGTTAACATGGGGTTATGTTGTTCACTTTTCAACATTCTGCAGTGTTTCATCGGTGGTGATTAGGTGGCTGTGTACCAAAGCATTCAGAGAAGGACACTGTCTGTCTTCCTCTTGTCATGTCATGTGCTTAGCTGAAGCCAAAGGTAACAGATTGATAGTGAAATTTTTTAAAGCCAAGAGATAAGTTTTATTTTCTCAAAGGCATTTGGGAAAAAAAACCAACCACCCACCGACTAAAAATTGTAGACTAAATTTTTTTTAGAAATTACTATACTTTTAGAAATCACTATATTGCTGTCGATAAATGATGACTATGTATAGGTTGAGTAACACTCGGAAGTTCATCACTTGAGTATGACTGTCCATCTTTACTCACCATATGACTTGTTCGCTATGTTTAGTTATTTCCTTTAGTGATTGTAATAATATTTTATGATTTGGAATAGCAGTTTATGATTTGAATTCTTAAGTATGCTGCATTCAGGCACACTTATTTTACTGAAAGACAGTTAATCAAAAAGTATCATTGTACTGTGAAGATAACAGTGCTGTGATCTCTTCAATAACCTCAAGATATCAGCTCCTTTTTATGCAGTGCTACAGAAATTCAGGAGCAGTGCAGTCTGCAACAGTTGTAGCTGTATCATATCACTTGTATGTGCTTAGATAGCAACTTCAGTCGTGAAAAACAGGAATGGGTACAACTGCCGTGTACAAGGGTGTTGCAGCGTGACCTTTCTCGTGTAAACATAGCTCTGTTCCTTTCCAGCTGCACTGGAATAGAGCTGCCCTCTCTGTCCTTACAGTCACTTGAGCACGTGGATGGGCAGTTTTACCAAGCTGCACAAACTTATGGTTTTATTGATCGCCTTTGGTATCAACATACAAGGAGCTGGTCATCTGCAAACCTGTTGGAGCCAAATGTAACGCTGCCATTTTGTGTCGCAGTATCCCAGCTCTGCCACCTTCTTGCTCTTACTCTTACTGTTGACACTCTCTGCCTGATGGATGCGGTCTCTTCAGTTGTTGGAAGCGCAGCCAGTTAGTTATCAAAGTAACAAAAGTCAAGGTGTGTGAATCTGTGTTGGTTTTTTTATTGAAAGCCATCAAAGCAAATGTTAGAGATAAGTAAGCGTTTTACATTTTTATGTACTTTACATTCTTCAGAAGCATGCCTGCAAACCAGTTAACGTGGAATGTTAAGGAGCCAATGCAAAATTCATGTGTATTTTTAAAACTACGCTTGGCAAAACCTTCCGTGTAACTGTCATGCGTTGCTCCCGTGTTTGCTGTTTTACCAAAGAAGATTACCATGACATTTGTGTCAAAATGGAATCTTCCCAAGGCTTTATCAGCTTGCTTCTTTTCCTCATTTATTCAGCGATGTTCTTTTCTGGTACCCTCTCAAATTTCTGAATTTTCTAAGTAGGTATTTTTATGGTGGCGTTGTCGTGCTGGTGCCATAAGTACTAGAAAGTAGCGCGGCTGAAAGACATAGGAGTAGACAAGTGAAGGAAATTCTGTGCAAATATCACAGAGAAAACCGAGATAAAATGACTGGTGAATAAGGGCATTAATGAAATTAGAAGCTGATTGAAATATGAAGTTAAAAGCTTTCCCTATATTCACAATCCATAAATTAAAACGTTGTTTTAGAAGTTGTTGATGCTTCTCAAATGTTTGCTAAGTCTTCTCCAAGCCCTGTATTTCACAGAACTCACGTAAAGAGGAGCTGTCATTGAAGATTTTTAAATTTCTACAGGATTTCTACACGCCATGTCTTGTTTTTCCTCTCAAGCTCTTGGTAAATGAGAGTTGGTACCAGTCAAAAGAATCGTTAAATATGCAAATATTTTAGTAGCTGGAAAGGCTTGGAAGTTGATAAGGAAGCTGCAGCTAATGGATTTCACTCGTATGTGACAAAAGGCTGATTACAGCATGTGTGGGGGAAGCAGCATAGTGCATTAGCTGTTAACAGATCAACTCATTCATGTGGAAGATTTAAAGCAAGTTATTAATTCTACCTGGATATTTACCTCACCATTCCCTTTTTCTTTAATCATTGGGAAGACAGAATTCTCTGATCTGATCCAAACCCATTACAATTAAACAGAACTTTTTGATGACTGCCATGTAATATTTGCCTAATTGTTTTATTCTTTTTTCAAATTCACCTTTTATGGCTTTGTACGTAAATTGCATACAAATAACAGTCAGAGAATAACAGGGGTCCTCTCTTTTCCTGGCACACACAAAATATTGTAAATTTTTCTAGATAGAAGACTCTAAAATGTGTAATGTTTCTGTGAAGAACTTTCTTTTCAACTTGGTTTTGTTCTTGAAATTTTCATCTGTACAATGTTAGAGGAGTCTTTCAAGTACACAACCTGCTTCTACATGGCAGAACCACACATCTTAATAGGATCGTAGAATCGGGATACTGGGAGGATCCTTGTCCTGACTCACCCAGTCCACCTCTTCCATGTTGTGCGATTCACCTCAAAATTGAACATGATTCAACTTAAAAGTAAGGATTTCTGCTCTCCTTCCACCTTTTGCACTGCTAGAAACTTGTGTCTCTGATGAGCAGAAACCTAATTTCCAGTATTTGTGACAAGTGTTTTACCTGTTTGTCTTTGTTGCCGATGTGCTGTGTTTTCAGCCAAAATTACCAAAACCAGACTGATAGATGGCCTTTCATCCTCTGAAAAGAAGGGAGAGGAAGAGGATAAAAAGATTTTCGAGTTTAGAATGAACTAAACTACTTTAGTGAAGTTATAATATTAAAATTTAAGCAAAAACCAAAGGAAGAAAATAATGAAATAGATACAATATATACAGAAGTGTACAAAGCTCCCAGGATGAAGGTCATGTCACCAGCAGCATCGGGAAAAACGCCAGGCTGCATTCAGTGATCGACAGGAGTTGGATTCCAGGTCTGGAGTCAGGAATGCTCAGATCGGGATCAGAGGCAGACAAACAGACAGGGTCCTTCTCACACTTTGGTCACTGAATAAAGAGAGTTGACCCTCTGGTCCCTCAGCTTTTATACTGACCATGATGCAGATGGGATGGAATACCCCAGTTGGTCACTTTTGGGTCACCTGTCCTGGCCGCTCTTCCCTACAGGTGTGACCCCTCTACACTTTCTGCTTCTGACCCTCCAACGGGGCAAATAATGAAATTACCTGACCTTGGTTGTTCTAGAAATAAGTATAAGCAAGGGCCTCTCTGCACCTTTCCTTGGTATAATCAGGTCTTATCACTGTGAGAGAGAACAGTTTCTGAACAATATGCTGTTAATTTCAGAGTTCAGTTAGTTAGAAGATGCCCAGCTAGAAAAGTAAAACTGTAAAACAAAAAAGTGGTTCTGTTTTACCTCAAACCAGGACACGATGGTGCCATAGACCTAAATAGCACTTCTCTGAAATGTATCCCTCAGACATAGTGTACAATCCTCTCCTGTTTCCCAGTCTTCAGTCAGCTGGGCTGAACAAACCAGGCATTTCTAATCTTTAAAACATAAATACAAAAACCCAAACCAAATCAAAACCCACATAAAATCCCAAAGCCCTTATCCTGAGGTACTTTGTGCATTTCAGTTTTTCCAACTTTAATTCCTTCCTCAGCCCAGGTACTAAGACTTGTGTACAGAATTGCAGTGTTCCTCACAAGGCCTTACGCAGGCCTTGTGCAATGTCACAAGTACTCCCTATCTTGGTTGATTTCTTTTCTCTGGTACGTCACAGCCACCTTTTTCATGGATAGATAATCATCATTCTTAATTATCCTGTATTTACTGATCTATAGACTTCCAGTTAGTCATTCTTTTGTTTGCAGCAGAATTTTTGGATACCAGTTCTTAAGTCTCAGTTCTCCAAGGGTATTATTTAACTCCCATTTAGGTGCCTTTGGGTTGTACCTTTGATCTAATTTCTTTACGTTAACCCTCAAGATCGTTTTACCATGGTAAACTGGAAGAGTAGCTCTAGCATTTTTGAGATTGAGAATACCTGTGGTTATTTTTACAGCTCTGTAAAAAGGTCCTAAAATCAACAGGTATGTTTGGATTGTCTTGGTATTTAATGTGTCACAGGGGAATGCAGAAACAGGATTGGGCATCTGCTTGACCTGCTGAGGCCACATCTGGAGTATTGTGTCCAGTTCTGGGCTCTCTGGTTCACAAAGGACAGGGAACTACTGGAGAAGGTACAACAGAAGGCTACAAAGATGATTAGGGGACTGAAGCACCTCTCTTATGAGTAAAGGCTGAGAGACCTGGTTCTGTCAGCCCGGAGAAGAGAAGACTGAGGGACGTTCTAGTGAACACCTATAAATACTTAAAGAGTGGGTGTCAAGAGGATAAGACCAGCCTTTTCTCAGTAGTGCCCAGTGGCAGGACAACAGGTAATGGGCACAAACTTGAACATAGGAAATTCCATCTAAACAGGAGGAGGAAGATCTTTACATTGAGAGTGGCAAAGCACTGGAATAGGATTCCCAGAGAGGTGGTGGAGTCTCCATCTCTGGAGATATTCAAAATCCACCTGGACACGTTCCTGTGCAGCCTGCTCTAGGAGGGCCTGCTTTGGCAAGGGCGTTGGACTAGGTGATCTCCAGAGGTTCCTTCCAACCCCATATCGTTCTGTGATTCTGTGATCACTTTAAAAAGAGAACCCCAAAATGTACAGTCTCTTTGCCCAAGCCAGGGGATGGGGGAGGGAGTTGACAGATTGGTAGCTTCTTTTTTTTTCCCATCCACACTCCTGACTATGAAACTTTGGTTTGTTTTTGTTTTTGGTTTTTTTTTTTAACAAAACTGGATGGTATATGTAGACAGGTTTTTCTTTTTATGTTATGCCAAATCAATTCCTTTATCCACAGAAGCATATAGAAGATGCAAGAATTTGCAAAATATACCATAAGATCAGAACATACCTTTAGCAGCATTAGAGACTTATGTCCACCTTTAATTTTTAAGAATGGCAATGGAAGATCTATTTGTTAAAATACGTGACTGCCAAGCCATTGAATGTGGTCTGTCATACCTTTTGCCCCTTTCTCTGAAGAGGCAGGTTGCATTTGCAGTTTTTGATAGGCAGAAGTAGAAGTTTTATTTAAAAAGTTAAATAAATTCTTTCTGACCTCTCCAATTCTGCCAGTGCAGATTGAAACGTATTTGCCTCTGAATGACCAACGCTCTTTCTTCTCTTACTATAGAAGCCTCCTTCTCAGTGATATGCCTCTCCTGCTGTTAGCACCCATTAGAGGTGAACTATTTCAGTACCAGTAACTCTTGGCAAGTTGCTGGAAGCTGGTATCTTTTACACAGCTTCTCTGTCTTCTTTCCTGAGATACCTAAACACTCTGCATGTGAATGCCTTTAAAGTAGTGAAGTAGGAAGGACATCCTAGTGACCTGCTACCTCTGCTTAGACTGCTGGAATGATGGTGTCATCTCTTTCAGCCTACCTGAAAGCTAAAGCCAGGCACTGTGGAATTCATAGGCACCCGTCAGTGCTGTTTCCCGTTCCCATGCAGTAGCATGGACATTTCCTACTTCCAGAGCCTCAGCATGCTTACAGTTACTGCCTATTGTAGTGTATTTACTGCGAAGCATTTCTGTTTGCCAAGTACATGGGTTACTGGGAGCGTTGTGCATACTTTTCTGGTGTAATGTAGCATATACTGCAATGACTAGGTCAGGATAAGGGTTCCAGAAGCAAGGGAGGACTTAGTTCAGTTGGTCACCCTTGTTCATTGTCCCTTATTACTGAGCTGGATCCCATCCACATCTTTCCTAAAAGTGCGTTGCCTTCCATGTCCTTTCTGTAATAGGACTGTCATCCACAACAGGATATAACATGATTAGCACATGGGGTGGTCTAGCCAGGCCTCAAAGGCAGCTGAATCTGGACTAGATGAGAGTGACCAGAAGCAGCGATGATACAGCACTGAAGACAAAATTTAAAAACAAAGGTATCAGAGTAGCCTGACCCAAAGGTAGAAATGAAAACCTGAAGTTAAACATCTCACATGAGAGGGCAGCCAGTGACCTTCCCCCTTGGTTCTGCCCTGTTTTCATCCGTGTCTCACTTCCGTGTCTGTGCTTAATAAACAGTGAGGCTGAACCTGGCTGATGGTGCCTGAAGAGCACAAAAACCCAACCTAAGGAAACATGTTAATTGCAGGAGAACACTGGAACAGTAAGGTCCCAGAGGACAGCTGCCTCCAAAGTGGACTCAATATGTGCAGCACATATGGCACTGGATTATAATTTGGTGTGACTGGTAGGAGGTGTGTTTCTTCTGAGTCAGTGGCAGTTGTAGATGTGGGAACACCCATGGTGATACCTGCCCAGTCAGCCAGAAAGACAAGAACGAACCATTTGGCTTGTGGAGGCAATCTAGGCTGGGAAGTGGAATTGTCTTGTTTTTAAGCAAGATAATTTGTTTGGTTGGTTTTTGCTTTATGTTTTAAGACAGTTAAATATATCCTATCAAGGATAAGCCAGTGTTTCTACCACAAACTCATAATGAAACCCACTAAATAATTTGCCAGGGTGTTTTTTAAACAGGCAGTCTCTTGAGAAGAAAGATCTGGGACTAAATTAGAAAGAATGTGGCAGGTCAGGTTTGAAGTTCTGTGTGATGACAGCATTGCTTGGAAAGATTTGCCTGGTATTCTTTTCTGTTACAGACATATCTAGCAAACGCTTGCAGAAGGTGTAGTTCCTGCTTGTCTGAGTTTCCTTCTGAAATCACTCAAATTATTTAAGTGAAAAGTGCAAGATTTTTCCGTGTCTTTTTTTGAATAGCGTGTCTATTCAGGCAGGCCTGGCTTATTAATAAACCTTTATCTGAAATGTTGCTTTCCAGAATAGCATATAAGGATCACTTTACAAAATCAAACTTTTTTTTTTAAAAGCATTCTGCAGTAAGCATAGACAATGGTACATTTCATCTTAAATAAGACATTCCAGTGGGATTATTTTTATAGCTATAAATCAGCAGTTTGATGCTATGATGTTTTTACACCAGTTCTTACAGTATTGCCTCTGTTTGCCTCTTAAGAAAGGTTCATTTTTAGGCATGGAGATTATTATAGAAGGAGAGAAGCCAGATATAATCAGATGTTCTAGCATATTGCTAATTTTGGTACTATGCAGATCATCTAGGTGGTTTTTTTTTTTAAGATAAGTGTTTCATGACAGCAAATGGAGCATAGAACTTAGCTTGATCCTACTAAAACCTGAGCCAAATCATATTTATTAATTTGGACAATATTTGCATTTGTAAATATATAGGAAGGTTTGATTAACATTTTGGTTAGCTTATTGTTTTCTCTGTTCCTTATTTCTCACTTCTCTGTTCAAATGGATATGATGAACATATCCAAGTTCAAAGGAAGTCGGGAACATGGGCAATATCTGAGAGTCCATGAGACGCTTCCATTTGAGAACCTAATGAATTTGCATACTACAAATGTTGAGGCAGTCCTGGTCAAGTTAAGCTTCTATCAGCTGTGGGTCCTTTAGCGTTTGTGATGCCTCATGGTTAGCTTCCATATGTCCAGAGTCTGGGTTAAAATGTCTTTTTTTTTTTTTTTGTGATGGGGAATTGACAAGTTCCTGCCTTCTCTTTTTTTTCCAGCCTTTATCTTTTGAATCTTTCTTGGGGAATAGATTTAAGATTAAGGAATACAAGAGTTTATAGATGTTGTCTAACAGAGACAAGGTGAAGAACCGTACCCTAATGTTGTGATATACAAGAAGATTTCTTTGAATAAAATAATTTTACTTTTCCTAGGTAAATTGGTTTCGTGTCCCAGCACAATACTCGTAATTCAGTTTCTATTTATGTAAAAAACCAAACCAAACAAACAAAA